>CAEFZX010001284.1:0-27035 GCA_903066825.1 Alfaro cultratus | reverse complement strand
ACAATAAAAAAATGCAAATCTGTAAACAAGCCATCTTATGACTTACTTTCTAAAGAAAGTTGCACTTAAAAATCAAAT
This sequence comes from Alfaro cultratus, assembly GCA_903066825.1. Taxonomy (NCBI): domain Eukaryota; kingdom Metazoa; phylum Chordata; class Actinopteri; order Cyprinodontiformes; family Poeciliidae; genus Alfaro; species Alfaro cultratus. Next base: position 26,957 of record CAEFZX010001284.1, on the reverse strand, counting down.
GACTTGGTCAAAAAAAAAATTAAAATCAGATCATACCTTTTATTTATTATTTATTTTTTTCTCCAGCACCAGATAATTATCTTTTTATGACATTTTTATGATGGTCAGAAGAGAGTGAAGTGTAAGGCTTCTGGTTTATTTGTGTTAAGACATGTTGACTGTAGCAGCATCTGCATTTGTAAGGTGGGATGAACCACAGCAAAAATGTTTCAGTTTCTACTCAAAGTATAATTTGCTGCATATTATCATAATACAAATTTCTATATATAGGTCTGCTTATTGACTCCGTTACAAACTACATTTTATTTGACCTGAAAAACTTTGACAATATATTTTTTAAGTTGCGTTCCAACATTTTCATGTATTATATAAATTACACAAATCTGCTGTTTGTATATTGTCAAACATACATGTTTTTTTTAAACTTTGGTATACCTTGATACAGGTAACCAGTTCATGCATACTTTTGTGCTATAGCTGAATCTGTTAACAGTGTTCGCTTTGTTGTTCAAGAATCTCATAATGTAGTTCCTCCTTATAGGTATTTTGAGAAGCGGCTCCACGCATCAGAGGAAACCTACAAAGAGGAAATAGCTCTTCTCCAGCTGAGGCTGGTCGAAAGTGCCTTGGAGGAATCTGTGACGAAAACTGCAGATGACAGGTATGTTGGTAGGCCTTCACATGGACTGTTTCTCCAGTGCTGTATAAATATATTGGAGCATTCATTCCTGTTGTCTTGATTTCAGTTCTATGCATCACATTCTGGCTGAGGAAGAGAAGGATAAAAGAGATGGATCTATTGCTCACACTGTAAGAATCTGGAGAAGATTTAATGTTAAATAATGTGATGTTTTATTACTTTGTTTGGTTTTCTCTGTGAAGATCCATCATTGTGTTGGCCTTTCTCTTTTGAAGGAATTATTTGACAATTTGCGTGTTGAGCTGGAGGAGAAGCATGCAATGGACCTTTCCCAGCTGGAATCTTCTTTAGCTCTTTCTTATAAGGAAGAGTTGCAGCAGGTGAGGCACCATCTTGGTTTCATGTAAGCTAAAGCATAAATCTGACGCTTCAGATTGTGAGTTTTTGTCGTTGTTTCCCAGGTGCGCTCAGACCTCACGGACAGTTACTACGAAGAGCTGCAAGAGATGAAGACGCGTCATGCCCTGGAGTTGGAGCAACTCCGAGCCAAACTTTCTGGAAGTCATTTACAAGGTGCCTCACAATTACAATTTAAGCAAATGGACTTTCCTTTTTGAAAGATCTTAACGTTAAGAAAATCTTTGCACAGATCTCACCAGAGTGCATTTGGAGGCAGAAAGGCAGGTAGAGGTAAGAAAAATCTATTTGTACCATTTGATTTGAATTTTGTCAGCATTTTTGTTCTTATTTCAGTGTTTTCATCTTTAATCAGGTTGAGGTGGAACAGAGAATGTGGCGTCTCACTGAGGAGCTGCAGACAGGGAGGACAATCATCCACACGCTTGAGAACAACCTTGCTGCTCTGAGTAAACAGCATGGAGCTGATCACGAGGAGGAAAATCTGAAGAAACGGAGAGAAGATCTTCAACAGAAACATGAAAACGAGATCTCTGCTTTGAGGTCGGACCTCGAGAGGGAAAAGAAATGCCTTGAAGAAGCTCTTGAGAAAGAAAGAGAGAAGTTAAAGTCTCTTGAACTTTCTCAAGATGATGATGAAGGTCAGCTATCTTACACGAGCTACGTTGGTTACATTTGAGTTCTTCTGTTTAAAAAAAAATTGTCTTCCAGGCCCACAGCTTCTGATGATAAAACAACGATTGGAGGCTCAATACAACAACGAACTGCAAAAGGCAAAGAGCTGCATAGCTGAAGAAACAGAAGAGCTCAAAGTTCTGCTTCAGGAGCAGAGCGAGGAGAAGCTTCGACTAGCCCAGCAAAGGTCAGATCTAACATGTCGGGGTTGTTTGCTGTCGTTAAGGTTATTCTACTATATCTGAAAGTACATGAAGAAAATCCAACTGTATTTTATTTATATTAAGGACTAGAGATGCACCTATCAGAATCAAGAAATTGGCTCTTGTTGGTGATTGGGAGGATAATTACCCCCAAATCAGTGATGTGAAGGAGTAGTTGGATAAATGTTTCTGACGGATAATGCATAAGTAGCATCGGTATACACTAATATTATATTGTCATTAATTCTTTTAATGAATTTGAAGGGTAAATTCTCATGTTCAGACAGCTTATTTATCTTTCTGTAAAGTTACTTTTAAGTTATTTTGTCTTAATGTAAGCATGCTAAAAATATTTGCACAAGAAACTAGACAAAAATCCTTGGTTAATATTTTGTTTTTGCAATGCAAACAAGTTTCACTAATAATTATTTAACAAACAAATGAAAGCCAGCTGCTTTCTTTTACTTTCCTTTGAGCTTGTTTTCCTGTGCCAATGTCTCCAGGTTTGACGAGGAGAAAGTGGAGTTGGAGCAGCGTTTGGTGCAGATCTGTGAAAAGTCTGTGGCAGAACTGGAAGACAAGCATAAAGCTGAGCTTGAACATGAGAGGTCAAGACTCCTAAACAAGCACTCCGAAGAGATGAACGCGCTCCATGCCAAACACAAAGCACAGCTGGACTCACTCGGTGCCTGTCACAGAGATCAGCTCGCAGCTTTGGTCATTGAGCTTGAAAATAAGCACAAAGCTGAGCTTGTTGCTCTGGAATCCGCCCTCGATTCTAAACGAATGGAGGACCTTAAAAACCTGGATACTGCTTTCAAGGAGACCAGTCAGGCCCAGTTGGAGGCTTTGGAGGCAGAATTGGCGCACAGACACCAGGAAGAAAGGGATGAACTGGAAAAGAGAATGCTGGGAAATATGGACACTTTGGAGGCCACATACTTAAAAGAAGTGCAAGTAAGTAGAGACGAGCCATTTAACCCAATATGGTTGAGTTTAGTATGTACAATGAATGGAAGTACTCAAACATTTACAGGGCAAGCATTGACATTTTTTTTCCCAGTTTAGTACTTCATGTATTCAACTTTATCACAGGTTTTGCGTGATGAAATGAATCGGCTTGAGGAGAAGCATCGCCAGGATCTGATTTCCAGGAGTTCAGAGCATAAACACATGATGGAGCGCCAGACTGCAGAGCAGTTGTCCATCAGGGAGGAGCTGAAGAGAGAGCTGGCTCAGGTTCACATGGACAAGTTCAAGGCCATGGCAGCTGAGCTTAACCACATTCACAAGGTAAGGAGTTATAGCCTCATTATTGAAGTTCAATCTATGAAAACATGACAACTAAGTATTCGGTTGATATTTCACATTAATTTGTTTCGCAGATGGAGCTGACTGCTCAGAAAGAGACGTTGGATACAGAACACTGCAGAGCATTGGAAGCTCTTAAGCAGCAGGTGCAGATGTCCTCAAAATACATTTGATTTTCTTTTTTAAGTCACAAAGCCAAAAATCAGAAACCTATTATGTCCTGCATTCATTCTTGTATTATTAAATTATGAACTTTCAATTTAGGGAACGGGTTTGCTCAAAATATTCCCTGCCCATCATTTTTTTAGGACAAAAATACTAGGTTTGAAAGAGAAAAAAGGAGTTTAAAGTCAATGTAATTGACATTGGCCTTTTCTGAAGCAAACGACTATCTTGATTTTTGTTTTTGTTTGTTTTTTTTACATGAAGAAGAGATCTGTTGTAGCAAATGAGCTGAAGGAAGCTGAGCCTGCATGGTTGTTATCCAGACATGACCAAGATATTAGTGCTTTATTTCAGCTGGTGATCATTAGGAGTCAGGGGTCGAAAACAGGGAGCCGATGGTCCCTGCATTCAGGACATTCACTGTAGATGTTTTTGTGTCAACTTTTGAAGTTTGCAGTTGCTCGTTGAGACACTAACAGCTATTTACAGGCAACTTAAAGCAAATATGGGCTAAATGGGTTTCAACCAAAAATGACAATTTTCTGGTAATTAACTTAACACCCAAGTAGTTTCAGAACTTTTTCTTTAAATGTTTTAAACTAAAACTGAATCCTGTTCTTTTTTTTCTTCTTTTTCCTCCGTCTTTCAGGTTTTGGAACTGGAGCAGCAACACAGCACGGCCCTGCAGGAGCTCTCACACACCTACAGTGTTGAAAAGGAGCAGCTTATAGAACAGCATCAAAGTCAGCTTCAGGTGTGTGTTACACATAAATGATCAGATTGTAATTGTGTATGAACTGTGGATGCTCTTTAATAGTTTCCTCTAAAGCTCTTGTGCTGGTGGCTCTTACAGCCCATTAGAGAAGGGATTACACTAAAACATTGTTTATCCTCTATAACGGGATGTTTCTCTGTCGATGCTGGGTATTTAAATTTTTCTTTTTTCAACTTTGACGTACTAAAGATGTTGCCAGCTGCAAACCATGCCATTTGAAATTGTGTGGATTTCTGTTGTAGGAGCTGAGGGGAACTTCTGCACGTGAACTGGACGCTTGTCGCCTCGAGCTCGAAGAAGAGTCGGCAAGGCAACGGCAGCGCTTCCAGGAAGAGGTGGAGCTCCTCAAAGTTCAATCGGAAGAGCGACTTCAGGACAAGATTAACCATCTGAAGGTAAAAACTAATGTAAATTGTTCAGGAATGAGAAGAAAAAGATGAGGCGCTCAGAAATGTCAGACTGATCTCTTCAGTTTATTTTAAATCTTTTCTGTTTTTTCTTATTATTTTTAAATGTTATGTAGCCACTAGAATATTGCATTCTTGTTGGAAATATTACGTAATAGCGAAGGATTATCTGGAGCTACAGAGTGTGTGCCGATTGTGATGCCCTCTTTAAGCTCCAGCTGCACCAGTTCAGCCGATGGTTCCCTCGCTTGGACTCTGTCCCATTTGAGCTTTACTCAAACCCAGTTTTTTCCTAATCCCACCAGCATATATGTACAAGTGTTGACGTCCGTCTGTCTCCATTCTCAATCTGTGCTCTTCTGGGCTGCGCATGTGTTTCCGTTCATTCATCGGAACCACAGCTAAAAGGGATTGGATTTAGGGTTATTATTCTCTAATGCCAATGGTTTTAAGGCAAAAAATAGGTATTTAATTGTTGTCCATTTCAAATGTGCAGCCAGGCATTCCAGCAGATGGCCACTGATTTCAGGAAAGTATAACTTACAAGGTGTTGCTGCTTTTTTTTTTTTCTTTTACGCTTTGCATCTTCTGCTTCATGGAACCATATCGCTGCCATTGAAGACTGAATTTGAAGAACGGAAAAAGGTGGAGCTTGAAGATTTGAGGCGGAGCTTTGCATCTCAGCAGCAGGAAAAGGAACAGATCTATACAAGAAGAATGAGCGAGCTCACCAACCAGCTGCAGCAACTGGAGGCTGTAGTTGCCCAGGTACTGGAAACACCTGTACATAACATCTTTTGCTCATCCTTTATGTCTTTCCCATTTTTACGTTGCATGGTGCTGATGGAAGGTGTAAAATTACATTTGATGTTGATTCCAATGACTGAATCACTTAAATTATTGAGTCATGTATAAGTCAGGTTATGACTTACAGATAAGATTTGCACCATAACAAAATGCAAAATTCATATTTCATGTACAGTGGAGATGCTACATTGTAATTATTTTGCAATACATGTTTGTTTGAAGTGTCACAAGTTAAGGTTCTTACTTTCTAACTTTTGTTCTCATTGATATTATTAATTGTTTGAATATCTTAATTTTTCTCATGGTTGTTTTGGGAAGAACAACCAGTTGAAAAACTGTACATTGCTTCTTTTTTGAGGCTTGAGAAATTCAGTTGTTGTTTCACAAAAAATAAATTTTAAAAATCGGAGTTGTTTTTTGTGAAATCCTATTTTCTTTGAAGATTACTAAAACATGTTCTTTTTATTTAAAAAAAACGACACAAATGTTTACCAATTTGAATTTGAAGGACTTTGTGAAGCCGTAGTTATCAAATGATTTTCCAGGTTTTTTTGTAGTTGGCGTCTCCTCCCCCATCTAATCGCTGGCAGTAAAGATGTTCCTGTTTGTCTTGTTTGTTTCCATGACATCTTTTGCTCTTTAAAGTAAAATATTAACATGCAATTAACATGCACTCTGGTTTCCATGAGGTTGGCATAGAGAGTTTTAACAGGAGGTGGAGGCTGTTGCCATGGCAGTGGCATTGTTTTATTGAGCTAGGTGACTGCTGGAGATGAATTGAGGACAGAAAAGGGTGGAATAAGGGGGAAGATGTAGAGAAATGAAAAGTAAGAATAACAACAACAACTGAGCTGTAAAGAAACCCTTACGGCATTCAGATAGATTGAAGTACAACCCAGCTGCACTGACATGATGCTCAGAAGTGGATGTCAGTCCTGCTGCTGGACGAGGATGATTAGAAGTTAGGGTGTGTTGCATTTTGGCTGGTTTTAACAGGAGTCAGGGACTGTGTGGATTACTAATTACTCTTAATTTTAAAGACTCTTTTTCTGAACAGTTAAGTGACTTGATGCAATCCATAAGATGGATTAAAAGGGGATGGAGGGAACATTTACTTTTGGGGGTGGAATGATTGAAAACTGTTTTCCTCCTTCAGCTGCGTGCAGAAATCGGGTGCTTGCAGGACGAGTTGCACGGGAAACGTTCAGAAATGGAGACGTTGGACACTCTCCTCCAAAGAAGGGAACGAGAGAGCCAGGAGGGGGGAAACCTGCTGAAGATGCTCACTGATGACTTGCAGGATGCCAAAGAGGAAAAGTAAGTAATTATTGTAGCAATTTGAATAAATTATAAAAGATATATAAAAATGTTTGCTGAGTAATTTTTAACTATATAAGTGGCACATTTTAAGCACAGCCAGATTTGTTACGTTTCAGATTTCAGTACTTTTAGTACTAAATAGACTGTAATTCGACCTCAGTAAATCTTATGTTATTTATGACTGCAATAACTGTATGTGTGAAAAGCATTGAACCGGAATCTACAATTATTTTTTTTTTGTCTCTTTACAGGACCAAACTGTATGGTGCAAATGAAAACATGAGTAAAGTGCTGGTTGAGATGCTTCGCAGTGTCATAGCAACAGAAGAACTGATTGGACAAAAGATCAACAGCAGGATCCAAACAAATCAACAGATGACACAGAAAACTTTAAAAGAGCACAGAGATCAGGAATCAGGTCTGTTGATCTCAACTTTACTCCATTTAGGAATTAAACTGCTTGAATAATATAACCATTATAAGAGGAATAGCTGCCTATTTTTTTAAGCACACTTAAATGACATGAAATAAATTTTTCTTTTCTTATTCACAGGTATTTCAGTTGTAGATTTGACATCAGAGGAGATGGAACTGACCCAAATGCTGTGCGAGAGTCTGCTGATTACAGAGACTCAGATCAGTCCTGGAGGAGAAGAATCAGCTCTTAAAGCCTGCAGCAGGTTACGTCTGGCAGTGGAGACGCTCCTGGACCTGCTCCATCAAGCTCACACACAGGTAAAGAAATTCTGCAGACATGGATTTGTTTGCTCTCATGGAAAGATGTGCAAGGAGCCTTGAAATTAATTTGTATTTTGTTGCAGTACAATAATCCATTTGGAAAATTAGAAGAAGAAAAAAAGAGTACATTTAATTAGAGAAACTATATATAAAGGGTGGATATCCTTAAAAAACCCTTTAAATTAATTTAGAAAATGTAATTTGGCCTTAAATACAATAACCACAGGTCTTAAATGTTGTCATGGCAGGACTATTTATTTTGGCATATTTCCGGTAGTATTATTTTTGTTATTTTTTGCCAGGTAAAAGTTGATTGTATGCAGACATCTTCATTCTATTCTGACTCGAATAGGTTAAGGCTACCGCTAACTAGCTGCTGATAAACCCTTGCTAGCTACCGTTTTTTTTTTCTTTTTTTTTTTTTAAATCTGTCATTGGTAAGTGTAAATTATTACCAGTTGGCTGGAAGAAATTCATCTTCGCCACTAACTCATTTCCGTTGCCAACCAGTACGATGCTACATTCATTTGGCACTATTATATGTAAAATATGGAATTTTTCTTTTGCACCTTTTTTGTGATACAGGTCTTTAATTCAAAATGGTCTTAAATCTGAGTTCGTGAAACCTGCAGAAATACTTTTTCTTGGTCCGCTTTGACAGTAGGACAGCACTTAACCAAGTGTCGCTGGATTTGTCTTTTTGCTGCAGTTGGAGCAGACTTGCCATGTTCATCTTACCCTTGAGGAGAAGTTCACCCAGGGCAGAGAGGATGCCACCCAGCTCCTTGAGCAGCACAATTGCCTGATGAAGCAGCTTGATGAGGAAGCCAAGATGAAGACTCGCCTCCAGCTGGAGCTTCACAAGGCAGAGGGTCAGCTATGTGTTAATAGAGATTTTCTGAGAGCATTTCTTTGGTAATTCTTTTTTTAAATTTTTTTTTATAAATACCGGTTGTTGCTGTTTTCAGGGCTTTTGGATGGCTATGTGGCTGAAAAAGCTGCCTTAGAGGAGTCCCTGCAGCAGAAGGAGGTTCAAGAAGAAAAGCTTGTGGAGGAGCTGGAGGGCCTGAAGGTGAAGCTGCATAAGATGCAGAGTCTCGCCGCAGAGCTGGATGCTGTCAGAGGAAAGTATCAGGAGCTCACTGAGGAGCACACCATTCTCCTGCGCCAGAAGGAGCATCTCTCTGCTGGACTTGGGGAGAGAGAGAAAGGTGAGCCGAATCCATTCAAAGTCATGGAATAAATTAAAATTTAAAATGTCATGAAATAATATTTCTGTAGCAAACTGTATCGCCTCTTTGAATCAGCCTTGACCTTGCACTTGTATAATATCTGTGCTCAGATGTGCCATCTCTCCATTGGCCATTGGCTCAATTTAGATCCTGGCGCAGGTTTGTGGGTCAGAGTGGAGTGTCACTGTTTGTGTTTGAGTGGGGGAGGGGGTTACTTTGCAGTGTAAGGTTGCGGTGCCATTTGCTGTTATCTTCTTCTAGCTCAGTACGTGTAACTGTGTTTATTAAAGCTATATTGTTTTGTTTTCTGATCTACATTTGAAGAGATTTGCAACCTTCACCCTTCCTTTTCGTTTTCTCCAAGCTTTACTGGCAGAGACGGAGCGTCTGACCCAGGACAGGCTGGACTTGCAGAGGCAGGCGGAAAAGGACCACAAGTCTCTCTCGCTGCGCCTCAGGAACCTGGAGAGAGAGCTCGAAGATCAGGAAACTAAACTCCTGGAGAAAGAGCTGCAACACAAGAATCACTCTGAAGACCTTAGTCAGCGTGTCCAAGCGCTCGAGAAACAGCTGAAACACGATAGGCAGTTTATAGAGGTGAGCTTGTAAACTGTAATGAAGCATACCTTACAATGTGAAGTAATATACTTCTACATTATATTATGTGTTGTTTGACTTGTTCTTGAGTTTGAGTGTCGCATTTTCGCATCTTGGATTGCCTTTCACACAGTTTGTTTTGCTGCATGTAGGAGCAGGCCGTGGAACGGGAACATGAGCGAGACGAGTTCCAGCAGGAGATCCGCAGGCTGGAAGCCCAGCTCAGACACACAGGAAATGGAGACAAGGCACACAAGGTGAGAGCCGTTACCTCTGGTTTTCCTAACATTTACTTCTTTTTTTTTTTCTCGTCTGAATCCTGATCATTTCGCCTCTTTGCCATTTTGTACCTTTTGTCACATTGGTCATCTGGTACTTACCTTTTTTTTTAAAAATGGAAAGGTAGCATCTTTTCCTAAATGTTATTAACCAAAATAGCATTTTTCACTCCCCAGCAGGACATTTCTTAACCACATTTCCGAAATCATCAGTTTGAAAAGTGAATGTGCGACTCCCAATAAATAAGATCTACCAACAGGAAGTAGATCAGTGGGATCATTACCTCTCATAAATGTTGAGTGACACACAGTGCTATCAGAGTCACAATCAGTGAAAATAGGGTGATGGGAGGTAATAAGTTCATGTTAAATAATGTCAGAAATAACAATGGAATATCCAGTTCATTATTAATGGGCACCAGTTGGAAGAAATGTCTTCACATTTTTTGGGATTTTAATGTAAGCAATCAAGTCATTGATCATTCATCTATTCTTTGGGGTGTCAGTAGTTTCTTGTTTTGTTAGATTCTAATAAAACTGTAGACACGAGATGTGAGCATTTTTATGAATATGAATAAATCTGAAATTTACCATTTATCCAAGAGAAGTGCAGTGCTATGCAGTGGACAAGTAGGGATTAAAAAAAAAGAAAAAGTGAGGCATGTGCAGGAAACAGAGATAAAATTGGGCAACATGGTGAACTGAACCAGACATGATTTAGGTCAGTAATTGTAAATTTGCTCTAAATGCTCTTGTATCAAGGTTATTTTAACCTAGTGCTGTGTGTTTGAATTGTTGTGTAACTAACAGAAATGAACTTACAAAACCATCAGTGTTTCTCAGCATAAATGCATAAAGCAGAAATCTTATACTGAAGTTCAAACTTATTAGGTTGTGAGTTTGTGCTTCCCACGTATGATTTTTGTAATTTTCCAATTGGGACACAAATCAATTAGTTGAATTATTGATACTGCATTTTGAATGCCAATGAGCCTGACTGTTGCTATGTGCTTATCCCTGTGCTGAATGGATTGCTGTAGTTTGAAGACTTGCTGCTGCAGGTATGGAATCTAACTGTGGTGTAATTTTCATTTCTCCTCTGAAACGTGTGCATGACTTCCCCTATTCCTCTGTAATCATACATAGTCTTTTTAACTGCGTTTGTCATGAGTCCAGAATTCTTTACCATCATTCAATAGCAAGTAGAATATTTCCAACACATCTTTTATCGCTGTCATTGCTCTTGGGGATGGTTTACCTTTAATCTCTTGATCATTGGCTGCAAATCTGGAATGGCTTTTATTACTTTTATTGCAAACCTTGTAGTTTTTCCTTTTTAATTCTAACTTCTCTACTGAAAACTCCATATTTGAGTTTGGAAGAAAAAAAAAACTGTTCCTGTTATCACTGCAGGTGGAGAGCCTTCAATCTATGGTCAAAGATAAAACAGATGACCATGCCTCATTACTTGAGGCCAATCAGCAAGTGCAGCGCGATCTAGCAGAGCGCAACGAGGAGATAGACAAGCTAGCAGGACGGATCCGAGAGCTGGAACAAGCGCTACTCAACAGTGCGGAAAGCGTTCGAACCGTCAACGAACTGGAGCAAGAGCTGCACAAAGCAAAGCAAAGGGAACAGGAGCTCACACAAGTAAGAGCTGCTAACACACTCCCTGATCAGTTATAGTGCTGTGCAAGTATTAACACTCTTTGAGGTTTTTTCTTTCCGGTTTGCCACCTTAAAACCACAAACGTTGATGTATTTTGCTAGTGTTTTGTGTGCACAAAAGAACATATGTTTGTGTTTAGCTTCCCAGAGTGAATAGTTTGAGGAAAACCATTTCTGCAAATATTTTCTTTCAAGTCTTTTTACATCTGAACCCATGAACTGAGTACCTTCCCTGTCCCTGCTGAAGAAAAGCATATGCACAACATGATGCTGCCACCACCATGTTTCACAATGAGGATGTTTTACAATATTTATTGTAAAACATCCAAGAAGGGCAAAAAAAAATAAAAAATACAATTTTTGTCCAGGAAGACCAGAGCACCTTCTTACACAAATTTGCCATGTGGCATACATGAATTCTGACATAATGCAAGTAGGACTTTGAGAGTGTGTGTGTGTGTGTGTGTGTGTGCGTGCGTGCGTGCGTGCGTGCGCGCGCGTGCGTGCGTGCGCGTGCGTGTGTGTGTATATATATATACACGTATATATAACATATTTAAAGACTTCACTTGATTTTATTCAGTGATAAGGGCTGATTACAAGGGCACTCCACACAGTTCAGATTGACACTGTCATATAAAATCATTATATACTTTGTCACATTAAAATCAAAACCCTGAAACATGAAAGAGTTTCAGAATTTTGAACGGTTCAGTGGTTCTGTATGTCAGAAAACATGTTTTTCAATGATTGCCTCTCTTTTTTTTTCTGTAAGGATAAGCTTGCTCTGGAGCAGCAGCAGCTGTCCAGCAGGCTCCAAATCTCAGCTTTGCAGTCCAAACTGGACGAGACGAGGCACTGCTACCATGACAACACCCGTGACCCCACCCAGGAGCATAGGGATGCCTTGGATGCTGCCCAGCAAAACCTACACTGTAAAGAGCAAGAGGTCTGTCAGGCTCTGTGTAAAACTGTTTTGTGAATCATTTAGTCACCAGATTTGTTCGTTTGACTGCAGTGCCACCTTTTGGTTAAAATAGGAATGACGGAATATCCTCTGAAATACGCTTTTTAATCCATCATCATTGTGTCTCGTAGGTCGAGGTCTTGCTTGGCCAGTTGGAAAACGTGCAAAGAGACTTGCACCAAAAAGAGGTTGAACTGAAACACCTCACAGCTCAACTTGAACTACTGACGAATAAGAATGCGGCTCAAGTTGAAGAGCTTCAAAAGGAAATTTCTACCTTCAAAGTGAGAACTGTTTTGTTGTCGCATCCAATTATTTTCTTCTTTTTAATTTGAATTTTTTCAGACTATGTTTGAAGGTAACGATGCATCATAAAATTAAAAACCTCCATCTTTTCCGCCTTGGTAACTCATATTGGAAGTGTAAGCAAACCGCTGTGTTTAACAGGAGACAATGTCCACCCTCACTGAAGTAAATGAAGAAAAGGGACAAGTTCAGGTGGCAGAAAATGAGGAAGAGACGCTCCCTGCTGCACTTCTTCAGGAGAAAAATCAGGAGATCGATCATCTGAACTGCGAGATCCAAAAACTTGAACAAGAGCTTGAGAGTGCAAGGGACAACCGAGTCGGTGTAAGCATTCTGACAAGTTTCTCCAGAAGTTGTTTGGTTGTATTAAGTTGAAACATTCGACAGGGATGTACAAATGCTTGAATTTCAATTACGTATTTCCAAGGTTTGGAAAGTGCTTGATTTTTGGATGAAGTCCTTGAAATTTCTTGATATTCAACCAGTAATAAAGTGCAATCTAACACTTGATTCAAAGCCTAAATTTGGAAAAGGTTATTTTCAGTAGAAAAGGTGGATGAAAATAAGATATTTTTATCCACCTAATGAAAAGACACAGACACATTTTTTCTCACTGTCTGAAATAAATCAGACCAAACTTGCCTTGTTTTTGGTCAGTTAGAATTACCAAAATTAGCTAAATGCCTGAAAACCTAGTAAGAACAATTTTAGACATTTGTTTGTAACTTGTTAAGTATAAGACACTTTTCTTCTACTTAAGTTATTGATATCCGTGGATTTTTTTTTTTAAATTAGTGTTTTCATTTCAAAACATTAAATTGTTATATTTTAGTTTACTTTGTACTGTAAAACGTAGAATACTTTCATATCACATTACTAACAACAGTAATTAATGACATTATAAAATAGTGAATTGAAACAATGAGATTTGGATTGTTTTTGTCTATGTTTTGATGCTGGGGAAGTTTGAAAATAGCTTAAATTTTACCTTGGGAAAAGTGGCACACACCCTGATCGGGAAATGTTTGCTTATTTTTCCTCTTAAAGGTCCTTGAGGTTGAGCTGGAGGAGCTGCGGTCTCAGGTGGAACATCTTCAGTCTGAAATCCCGAGAGTGCGTCAGGAGAAGCAGGAAGAAGCGGAGCGGCTTCATGAGGTCATCAGCACGCTGCAGGCAGAGCTCGCCACCCTGGGTCCTAACCTGCACGAAGTCAGCGACTCCCAGGATGGCGACAGCATCAATCCCTCTCCCTCCCCCAGCCCGGAGCCACACATGGAGACCCTCCAGGAGAGGAGGGGAGGTCCGAACAGCCTGAAGCACGAGATCAGCCTCACACATTCTGCCGCCTCCTCTTCTCTTCGCTCTCGGCTCAAAGCCCTGCAGAGTCAGTTTGAGACTGCTGTAGCAGAGAAGGAAGGACTCGAGCGCCTGCTGGTCACACAGGAGGAGGAGTACCAGACACAAGCGGAAGAGTTTGGAAGGAGACTCGGAGTCGAGAGGGAAAAGTTCGATGAAGTCCAGGGTCAACTCAGGCTGAAGGAGACAGAGCTGGAGGAAGAGAAAGAAAAGAGAAAACTGTCTGAGGAGGAGAGGGACGATTTTAAAATTGAAGCTGAAGAGGTAACTGCGATGCGTGAAGAGAAAGGCCGCCTGAACGCCGTGGTCCTGGACTTGCAAAACAGCGAGCAAGAGAGACTGAGAGAGATTGAAGCTTTAAAAACAAATTACAATGAGATGAAATTGGAAATGGAGGTCCTCAGAGAAGCCAGCCTCACCTATGAGAGGCAGGCGCAGGAAGTAAGAGCGGAAAACATGGAGATGGAGAAATCGGTGGCAGAGGGAAGAGAGAGGATTAAAACTCTGGAGACTGTGAAGGGGGAACTTTCAGCAGAACATGAAGTGCTGAGGAGGAGAGAGTGTCAGCTCCAGGAAGAAATCAAAACCCTCCGAAAAGAAGTTGGTTCGATGAATGTCCTCATCCAGGAGCTGACGGCTAAGCTGAGGGACCAAGAAACCAGTCAAGATGAGGCTCAAAAGGAGTTTCTGGTGAGTGTCAAATTGTTAATAATCTTTTTGAGTCAATATTAAATATTCTTACTGATCTAGAAGAAGATGATTCTGGGCTTGGAGGTTTACCCTTTACCTGCCTAACAGAAATAAAGACTACACATAACCTTAGCGTTTTTTATTTATCTCTAAATCCATTTATAAAAACTGATTCCTATTTTAGCACCCTCTAGTGTTCAACCTGTATTGGTGTTTATGTTATATTTTTTTGTTAAAGGCTTTTAAATTTTAAGTAAAAAAAAATACAGAGGTTGTAAAAACATTTTCATAAGGTTTATGGCTGCATTAGTTAGTTTATCAAATGCTGAGATTTTATTCAAGGACAATACAGTCAAAATCATCACTCGTCTTTATTGGCAGAATACAAAAAAGATTAATAAAAAAATCCAGATTTGCTGCGTGATTCTGAAGCGCAGAGGCTGAAATATTGGAAAATGATCCAATTAAATGAAATTCATTAGAAATACAGGAATTATCAGAAAATCTTCACAACATCCTAAGAAGATCAAGCCAGAGTTTGGTATGAGATTTATTTTTTTTAAAGCCACTGGAGCAAAACATTAGCATTTAGCATTAAATTTACTTTAATCCTGTTCGTAAACAGATACACTAATCCCAACAATACTGACAGTCTGTGTTAGGAAGTTGGAATTTATTAATAAGTCTAGTCATACACTAAATTCAGATGTCTGAAGAGAAAGTGTAGTGAAGTCGATTTTATGTTACAACAGCCTGCCATAATATAAATGATTGGAGAGGAAGCAACACTGTAACCTAGCAACAGCTGTTTACCTTTAGAAAAAATAATTCTGATTTTAGCTTTATTTAGCAGGTGGAAAGCCATGGTTTTAATTTTTTTTCCTCTTTCAGTTATGATTAGTTTATATCCGACTTTTGCTTAAGACATGGTATGATTGTAAATTACTTTTTTTTTTTTTTTAGCTCTTTTATTAACTTGACCTTTAAGAAAGGTATTAATGTTAACCTTAATAGAGCTTCAAGCCTGGCAGTGTTTAAAGCGAGCAATATTGCGTCGCTTTTCTGCCGCACATGCAGCTGCTGCAGGCAGGACCACATCTGGTTGTAGTTAGGACGTTGTTATGACGTGGTGCAACACTGACTGCAGAAACGAGAGGAAGTGTCTCTTTCAAATGAGGAAGAATGAGGAAAATCTATGCTAGCTCTTAGCTTTAACACTGTTGGAGTCTTAGTTTGGGTTTTTTTTAGTCGCTCTGTCTGAACAGGATGTGGTAAGGCGCAATGTTTTCTCTTATAAGACGGCGTTTTGTAGGTTTGGTTTGTCGCATCGTTGGTCTTCCCAGCTCTGTTTGTAATTGTGTATGTAGCTAATTTTAGGCAATTGCAGCCTTTCTGGTACAAATATTCCGCTGCATTCAAAGTGGAGCCTGGCATTAATATACATCACAAGATGTTTAACTCCACTTGTGTGATTCTTGTGAAATTTTCTGTTTAGTCAAATGAAAAGCGAAGTATGTGGATTTTAAAGCTCAGTTCTGTTTACGTTTACCTTTCTGCCAGACCCATGCTGATGTTACCCTGGCCAAAGCAGAGGCTTCCTTGAGACAGAGGAAGTCTGAGTGTGCCAAGCTGAAGGCTGAAAATGAAGCTCTTAAGGCTGAGCTGGCGGCAGTGAAACAAGGACTGAAAATTGGCTCGGAAAGGACCGGAAAACCTCATGAGAACGGAGAGGTGGGAATATGAAAGCTGAAAACTGTATCTGTTGTGATCTTTAGGTGTTTTTGGTTGGTTTTGATGGAAGTAACTTCTGCCCTTCAGCTCAAACTGCGACATCTTGTTGACCTGGAAGCTGAAAACCAGCGAATGAAGGCAGAGCTTGAACGTCTTCAGCAGGATGTGGGCGTACAGGAAGAGGAACTAGCCTATCAGCGCAGAGAGCTGGAGCAGCTCCGTCAGCTGTGTCAACAGGAGACAGATCCTCACCATCACGACTACCACATCAAGGGTACATAGCATTTAAATGTCAATATTCAAGAGGTACCTTTTTTACTTTATCAGACCGACTAACACTTTCGTGTTTCTCTCAGACGTTTCTCACAGAGCTTTTGAGGATATTCTTTCGGTCTCTCGTGATGAAGCCTCTCTGAGCTCCCCGGAGGTTCTGAGAAAACTCGAATGTTCCGAGGACCAAATCAGGGAGCGCTTCCACGTCTCTGTCCTCGATTCCCGTCTGTCTGAGCTCAGTGGTCTGAACTCTACAGGTCAGGATCTTCCCCAGGTTAAAATTTCTCCAGGGGTTGTGATGGAGCCTCCACACTCCAGGACGGTCACCCCAGATCCAGCCACCCATAGTACCCACTCCCCGGGTTCTTTGACCGCGTCCGACCACTTCTCCGTGCTCAATTCGCTGGACCCTGACAAAGTATGCTGTGAAATATTTTTTAATTCATGTACATATAAACGTCTTTTTAAGAAAAACTTAAATATGCATATAAATGTTTGTATTTTTTAATTATTTTCTCAGCTTGACGAGTTGGAAGAGCTTGACCTGACAGCGCCTCCGTCTCCACTCGGCTCCACTTCTTCCTTCTCAGCTCAAGAATGGAACAGTGATGGATATGGGAGCAGTAAGTCCCGCTGTTCCCCAGCAGCTAGGCAGCATTTGACAGCTACATCATATTATGAGTCAAATATCTTGCTGTTATATTTTGTTATACAGCTGGTTTCTGTGTAAAATAGAGAGTCTTCTGAAAAGATACTTGACCTACTAACATATGGCGCTAATTTTTTATGTCAAAGATTACTTTATAACATTAATGTTTCTAGCTGAGGGAGAGAAACATTGAAAAAAATGGTAAAACTAACAATACAGAACAACATACAGAAAATTTCAACCATCCCTAATTTGAATTTATTGGCGTGACGACTACATTATTCCATAATAATTTGTTATTAATGCTTGAGATTTGAGACTTAGACATAACCTTACTATATGTGAATATATAATTGATAAATATGTAAATAATATTCCAAGAGAACTACAAGAACTCACATGGGACATTAGAAGCAGAAAAAAGGCAATTGTATGATGAGAATTAATCATTCTCGCAACAGATTGGTGAATTCAAATTATTATTTTAAGATATTTAACAAGATAAATGCCCCTCTAATTGTATTGTTTCTATTTTTATTTGAATATAGTTGTCTGGTTTTCTTTAGGGTTAACTTTAAAGCCTGACATGTCTTTTTGAGAGAGTAATTTTTTCTCTCTCTAAAGGGTTGAAAAACTATGAAAATAATTGTATTTTCGGGGCGTGCTGTGGTGGCGCGGGGGTTTAGCACGCCCCATGCTTGGAGGCCTTAGTCCTCGACGTGGACGTCGCGGGTTCAACTCCCGGTCCCGGCGACCCTCGCCGCATGTCCTCCCCCCCTCTCCCCCCCCCATCAGCCCACCGTCACGGAAAATGCGAGCCACCAGAGCCGCAAAAAACTCTTCGGAGAAAAAAATGATAAAAAAAAAGAAAATTATTGTATTTTGAGATGGACAAATGTCAAGGAAACCAACAGACTTTCTCTCCTCTTTCTCTCATTCAGATGTGAGTTCAGAACTGGGAGCTCGACTGAGAGTGGAGCTGGAACAGACGGAGAGACTGGACGCTCAGTTTGTCCAGTATCTGCGCTGCAGAGGAATAAACCCCACAGCTAACACGGACAGCGCGGCAGGAAGCATGAGCTACAGTGATGACTTGTTGTCACCTGAGCTTCAGGTGGGCTTTGCCCCTGAATAGGTGCAACCGATTGTAAGCCTGAGTTTCACGTAGTTCTCGCGTCTTTCCGCAGGCTCTGTTGAAAAAGGTTTACCAGGAAAGCTGCAGAATTCTCACACTGAGCCAGCGTCGCTGCGCTCCTTCATCTCAAGCCAACACTTCGGATCTAAAGACCTTCTCACCAAGTCGGACCCGGCATCGCTTTGGAGACGGCTCGGCTGCACTGGACCGCAGGGATAATTCAACTCCCTCCAATCCTCCAATGAACTGGCAGCAAGAGAAGAGAGCCTTGCAGGAGACTGTGGTCGCTCTTAGAGAGCTGCTCTGTCGAATGGCACAAAGACAAACACAAGTGAGTTTCTATGATTTAACATGCGCCTCAGTTGGGTCATTTGTTTGGAATTTAGAGTACAAATGTGTTTGGGTTTTTTTTGTCAAATGGGTTAAAGAACTATTTTTTTCCTCTTAAGACTGATTACACTGATGATGGCTGGCACAGAAGCCACCTACAGTCTGATGGAGATGTTGAATCCCAGATCAGGGCAGAGCTGGAGGAAAACCAGAGGCAGCTGAAATGTGCCCACAATTCTCTACAAGAGCATAAGAACAAAATACTTTCTCTCAGGTACATTTGATACATTTTATTTCTGTTACTCACTGCTTGTTCCGGTGTTTTAAAATAGATTTTGTACGCTTGGAACTCATTGCGTTTATTTATGTTTGTCAGGCTGGCTGCAGAGGAGGCTGAAGTGGCCTTGAGAACAGAACAGACCAGATTCCAGGAGCTTCAGCAGGAGCTGGAACAAGAGAGAGCTCTGATTCTCTGTAAAGACCGAGAGAGAGAGGAAAGGATGGAGGTCTGTTGGTTAGACAAGAACCAACAGAAACACATTGATCCATCTAACTACTTTATTTTATTTATCTAATGCAAAAACTAAAATCCATTGATATTTTAGAAAAGGTAATTTATCATATGAGGGTAGGATTAAAAAAATTATTTAGATGCTTGCCTTGGGGTTTTGTCAATTTGGATGTTAAAATTCAGAAATGCTAAATTACTGCTGTAGGATTGAAGTGATGTGTGAATTATGAATCATATTTGACTTTTTCTTGTACTTGCAACAATATGATGGAATCTGAACTGTGTGATTAATAGTTCATTATTTATGCAGAACAATAAGCACAAGATCAAAAATAGAATATACATAGACTTAAGAAGATTGTAGCTGCTGATCTGTTGGGTGTAACAGCACAAAGGAAGTGAGGATGCATAAAAACACAAGCTAGTATAAAGTGGGACATGGAGAGGATGATATGAGGAAATGGACTGCCTTGGAAGTGTGTAACGTGTCATTCTGTTCAATATTCTGCTGGACAGTCAAGTTCATATTTAGCATAATGAACTAAAATGGGTATGAGGGGAGTCAGGCAGTGACTGGAACTCGTATGACTATTTTGTTTCTATTTTTAAAGATTTGTGAGAAATGTTTTTACTGTTTTAAAATTTCATGCTCCAAAATATGTGGTGGGGCCAAAAAAAACCCAAAACAAAATGTGAAAATCAGCATGCCATGTAAAAAAAACAACAAAAAAACATTTTCAGGAACTATATTCGTCAACACCTGATTGTTCATACACTGAATTTAACCAGTATGCTTTTAGCTTTACAAACTGTTTGTCAAAATCTCCCAGCAACCATTTCTGCACCCAATTCTAGATCTGTCTCTAATTACTTAAAAAAAAAAAAAGTAATCCTAAAATGTATCTTACATTTTGATATATATCATTTTTCCTTTCCAGGCTGTTCAAGTTTCCTCTGAGAAGCTCAAGAGTGAGGTCATGTCTCTAAAGGCTCAGGTGGAGCAGGAGAAAGTGGCCTGCAGCAACCTCAGACAGGAGCTCCAAATCGAACAGTCCCGTAGTGGTCTGTTAGAGAAACGTTTGCAGGATGCCCAGAAAGACCTGGAAGATGAACAGAAACGTTTCAGCCATCAACAGGAACTCCTCCTGCAGGAAAAGGATCAAGCCGAACGCCTCCTGAACGAAGTCAAGTCCGGTCTTGCTGAAAGTCACTGTAAGTTGGCGGATTCTCACAGGAAGCTGGAAGAGGAGCGGCAGCTTTGCTCCAGACAGATCGATGAGCTGAGTAGCAGACATGAGGAGGATACGGCGAGGGATCAGAAGTTCATCTCTGGCCTGCGCTCCCAGCTTGAGCAGGAGCGAAGGCAGGGGGAGGACCTGGCAGCTATGATGGACAAACTCGGGGCTGAACTGCTGGAAAGCAGGAGAAAATGGGAAGAAGACAGAATAAGGCTAGAAGAACTTCAGAGGGAGAAGGAAGCCGCTGCCAGGCATAGAGCTGCGATGGAGACCTTGGAGGAGCAAAACCGGGAGCTCAGCAGCGCTTTGGAGATGGAGCGACAGCGGTCCAGACTCCAAGACATCGAACTAGCAAGGCTGAAGGAGAGGTTTCATCTGTTGAAGGAGAAAGAGAGAGAGAGAGATGACCAACTGGAGAAGGAGAGGAGAAAAGAGAGGCAAGAGGTTTTGGAGAGAGAAATGCTTCAGGACAGGACTAATAACAAAGTGGTAAATTATCAGCATTAATTCTTTCTTATTGAGGATGCAAGCATTTAATTGAATTACGATTGTTGATTAATGATTTGTTAGCTTAAAATGAGTTCCAATCAATTAAGTAGTAACATCTGCTTAGACCTTCTTTTAGTGTTGTAGTTTGGCCGCCATCCAGCAGATGGCGCCCTTGTTCATCCTTAATTGGAGCCAGTTGATACAAGAATAAAGATGGAGGAGATACCCAGAATGGGGAAGAAAGATGATTCAGAGTCCAGTGTGACATGCAAGATGCCACTTTATGTGGTTTTGTTGCGAAATATAAACACTTGATAAGTTCCTTAAGTTTTACCTCAGTAGACCCATTCAGTCGAGCTGTAAAATTACTGATGTGCTTCGAAGGTGAGGAGGTTGTGATGACATAAAAGCGGAGAAGATAAAACAGAAAAATTGTACCATGATTAGGGAAAAAAATCCAAACATTATGCCACTAAGCACGGTTGATTTTTGAGAGCTGCTGTGTGTTAATGCACTCCAGGAAGCGAAGTTTTAACGTTTCCTCAAGAGCAACGGAGGATTAAGTGTTTCGCATATTTTATTCTTTCCATCTTTTATTTTTCTGTTCAGCAACCTAAGTGGTTCTTGTTTTTTTTTTTTGTTTTTTTAAGATTTTATAAATATGTCTAAGTTTAATGTGAGAACACAATTTTCTGTTTATTCAGTCAGCATTCAATATGTCTGACAGAAAATATGTATTTTTTAATTCAGGATATTATAAAAAAAACTAACCCTTAATGATATGGAAAGACAGTTGGCCCTTTCCATTCAAGAGAAAACTCAGATTAGTAAGAAAGTGGCCGCTTACCAATTAATCATTAGTCTATTGATAAGAACAAACAACTTTAGATCAACTTGTTGATAACTTGCATCCCTACTTCCTACGTATACTACATTTGCACATGTGTCAAAAACTATAATTTTCACATTGTGTTTCTTTCCAAAGTTGGAGTTGGAGTTACTGAGGCAGCAAGACCAGCAACGCATGCAGGAGCTGCAACAGACTCTCGCAGACCTGGAGAGAGAAGACATGGAACGGGAGAGAGAAATGGCAGCTCAGAAAGAACTGCTACACCATAAAGTAATCTCCCCACAGCGTCCAATCAGCATCTCCCATATGGACGGGGCCCAAGCAGATGTCTCTCTGCAACACCAACAGGTCTTAAAATCCTTATTACCTGTTATTTCTTTAAATTAAATTCGGGACAATTGTAGCCATACTAAATATGCTTAGTTTGAAACTGAATATAATTTTTTTGTTCAGGAGATTTTATTAAAAAATTCAATTTTTCTCCTCACTATAGAGGGTGTCTACATCATCATCCAATCTGCTAGAGACATTGCTGAAAGAGAACTCTGATTTGACTGAGCGCTTGACATCCGTGAGTCAGGAGAGGGCCCACTTCAAGAGCAGACTCACCAGCCTGGAGAAACAGCTGCAGCGCAAAGAGTCTGAACTCGTCAAGGTCGCCACAGAAACGGAGAATCAACCCGTCAGTGATCCAGTCTGCCACATCAGGGTCAGTACAGGCACAGAAACGATACAGGCTGGGTCCAAACTCAGGGGCTGCATCCTTCGAAGGCCGATAACGCCACGGTGATTTGATGAAGGATGTCCAAATTCAAGGCTCCTCCAAATGCATCCTTCTGTTCATGGATTTGATGGATGGGTGTGGTGTATCTTTAGCAGTCCACTATATCCCAAGATGGGGTGCGGCTAAATGAGACATTTTTGTTTTTGTAACAATAGTGAATGAAGTGGGACAGGAGTACAGTTTTAGGTAAAAGTATATTAAAATATACAAAAATTAGGTTTGCAGCAGAATAAATGCATGATAGACCGTCCTATTTCAGTCGCTCGCTTCCGACCCGAAGTAGGTGTGGTCCTTCAAAAAATGCAGCCCCAAAATCTGGACACACTAAATGTTTTATGCCTATTTTGTATCAGGGTTCTTTTAAAATCTTTTTTAAAATCTCACTGTAAAGGACAATTTAATGACTACGTGTCGTCTGAGCTTTGCAAAACGACCCCAAGTGAAACTTCTTTTTAAAGTAACAGTTTCTGTTTTCGGTTTTAAAGCTACAGCGTTACTACGAGCGCTACCTGCGCGCCGAGAGCTTCAGGAAAGCTCTGGTTTACCAGAAGCGATACCTGATCCTGCTGCTGGGAGGATTCCAGGACTGTGAGCAGGCCACTCTGTCTCTCATTGCTCGGATGGGAGTGCGGCCCTCGTCTCCTCTCACATACAAGCGCAGGCCCATCAGGAGGTTCAGGGCTGTGGTTCGAGTTGTAATAGCTGTGTCAAGGTGAGGCTTAAATAAAGCTTAAATCTTTCAGAGCCCCGTTGATGGATTCAATTAACTTCAAATTGTTTTCCGTTTTGTAGGATGAGATTTCTGACCAGGAAATGGCAAAGAGCAGTGAGAAGGGTTGCATTATCTGGAACCATCAATGGACATCTTACAGGTTAGCATGCACAAATTGCAGAAGTAACATTTGGATACACTAAAAATTTATATATTTTTGAGATTTTATATGTGAAATGAATGGAAACTAATCCATATTTTAAGTTTTTAAATCAAATCTAAAACGCATGGTGTGATTTCTATTAATCCCCCCCTGACTCGATACTTTATGAAACCATCTTGCCTTCAATTCCAGCGTCAGGTCTTGACAAACTGTGAAAAATCTCTAGATATATGAATGCTTTTTAAAGCACTGTGACTCAGTTTGTCATTGTCATGTCTTTTTCAGCACCTAGAGCTGACGTTTTAAGGCAGCAGCCGAAAATAAATTTTTTCTCGGCACAAAACAGAGACAGAGGCGACGCCCAACGAGGCACTGTCTCATTTCGGGCTCCACCCATCAAATCGACATTCAGACTGCAAAGAAGGTCTGGAATACTTGAAAATGCACTTTTCGAATTTTTGTGAAATTTATAAATCCGTTCTTCACCGAGCTTTCCATCTTCAGGCCCCACTTCAGTTCCTGCTTAACTTCTGCTCACTCTGCTGGAACATCCCAGGATCCAGAACGCTCTCTCACAGACTATATCCATCATCTGGAGAGAGTCCAGCAGAGGCTGGTGGGAAACAGACAAGGTGAGTTCAGGACAGTTTATCTTGGTTTTGAAACTGGCACATAGTGTTCAAACGAGCAACGGTCAGAAGTGGACTGGCTTCCTCTTTCTCTCTCACCATCCAGTCACTGCCCAGATGGGGACAAAATAAAAAGAATTAAATCATCTACATTTCTAAGCAACCCTCTCTGCAACATTAGACACTAATTTTTCAGATCTTTTATGGTTGAAAGCATAAGGTTTCAACAGTTCAACTCAGGAAAAATTGCACAGTTAAAGTACTAGACTAAGACCTTTTTTAATTTAAGATGGAGACAAGATTGTAAAATTTGCATTTATCATTCATGTATTCGTTTTATTTATTGCTTTATCATTTGCGACACCTGCAGTCACAAAGTCAAAATTACTGTCCTGTTATAGTTTATAGGACTTTAAATATCCAGAAATTTATAAAATCCCAAGTGGGGAAAAAACAACAGAAATTTGCACACAAATTTAAAACGCATGGTGTGATTTATATTAATCCCCCCCTGACTCAGTACTTTATGAAAAGTAAAGTACTGAAAACAGAACGCTGGCTCTTATAAATGAGAAATTATAATAAAGTTTTCAAAAACTATGCGAGACTGCGAAATGTAATTTGCATCAAGATTAATGAAAATTATGCTAATTATAATACAACTGCTAATCACACTTCAACATCATAGAAGGAATTTTGTTGCTACTGTAACTTGGTCAGTGTATATACATTATTGTCATACTTGAGGATGAATATAAATAATTTATGTATTTTGTGTCTTTTAGGTTCCTCTGCCTTCCAGTCTCATCCAAAGTAATCCATCCACCGAAGCCTGAATGTTGCCTTTGTGTTAGCACCAAACTGACCATGCCTTAATGCCTTGAAGGATGTTTATAATGTTCTTTTTTTTTTATTATTTCACATAATTTCTTTTAAACGCATAAATTATTTTTGTATTTTTTTTTTATGTGAATTTTATTTTGTATGCCTGCTATTTTGAACATCATTTTAAAAATGCAGCTCGAACAAAAACGTCTCATAATTTCAAATAGTGCTTCTTTTTTATGTTATAGCGTGATTGTACATCTTGGTATGTCTGCTCTTGTTTTATGCTAGATATGAGAGATCAACACACTATGCTGAGTGAGCAGATCGTTGTATGAGGATAAAATGTGTTTCCTTTTACTTTAACATGATTAAAGAAGACACTATGCTCTCTTTACCAAACTGAACTTTTCCTGAGATCTTGACTATCGTGACGTATTTTTAATCCAGCCGAATCCGAATATTTGAACTGGGGTCTAAAGTCACAGTTCAGAAACCATGTACAGTCAAAAGAACAGTCAGCATCTACATAAACCAACATACATGTAGATGTTTGCTACATAAACCCCATGGACTTCATGATTTAAGTTTTTCATCGGTGTTTCTAGAGGTGAACCCCTCTGACATTAACTGGCATTCCTGTTTTTTTAAATGCATTTTTCAAAGTAAAACCAGAGAACCTGGTTTTGAACAAGGACTTCAGCTGAAATTAAAAACAAAACATAATACAAGTTGATCTTTGGAATCGCAAACATTGGAGTTGGGTTATGTCATTGTCATGTCTTTGTATATGCAATTTGTAATGTAACAAAAATAAAAAAAAAGGGCAGCATTTTTATTTCCATTTCTAAGTGGTAACAGGTGAAGCATTTATTTGAAAAAGTTGCCAACATTTACGCCCTGCAAATGTCTGAATTAGACATTATTAAACCAGGAGTCAGGAAAACTTGAGTATATCTTTTAATTTAGAATTGCATTGACAGTACCATTTGCGATAAATATGTGACTTGAGTTTATGATCACCTCTCACAATATAACTGATGACTTTGAGAAAACCATATTGAAAGAGTTAAAATATAATTCAATAATCTTGTTTTAATTTCAAAGAAACAAATCTTTATATAGTAAACTATATTAACGTGACAGCGATCTGAAATACACATTTTATCTTCCAGCTTGGATGTTTGTTGCTTTCTTCTATCGGAAAGCACCGCCCGTGATTGGTTCGTCCTATTCAGACGAAGTCTATAGAGCCCCGCCCAAGCGTCCTCTCCTGCAACACAAAACATTCGCACCTAGTGAGACTGTACACGCAGTGACGCACATCCTGCGCATTTCAACACACAGATGCTAGCGCTGGGCTAACGCTCCACTGGTAACCGTTGTGTCGTAGATTGCTGTCTGAGGTTTTAACCTGTGGAGAAACAGTCCTGGCCCGTTCGGAAGAACTCGTTCCATTTTTCTCGTATTTGTCTGGGATGTATGGATGGATAGTTGACGGAATCTCGTCTCTGTTTGAGCCCATTACCGGGCAAAACCACACCGAGTGGCCTGAGAGAAGAAGGGGTAGTGGGGAAGGATCACGGCGGCAGGACAGCCACGGAAGACCGGCTAAACGGAACTACAAAAGGTCGGTGTTATTCTGATACCTGGTGGTTCCGTTCTGGATGCGCTCTTATTCCTCTGTGGTTTAATTTCAAATTTGTTGACTTATGTTGGTGACTAAAGTTAACCTAATAAGCTAACAACAGTGAGGGGGTATGTTTGAAAATAGATAAGCATTTTGTTTGCTACTTTTTGATATTTCCCCGGTTAAACACACCTTAATTAAATGGCTAAATCACCTACTAATGGCCTAATTAATTAACTTAGGTGTGTTGAAGCAGAGACTCGTCTAAAAGCTGCAGGTCACAGGCCCTCAAGGACTGGAGTTTGAAATCTGCTCCCCCTGTTCCCTTTCAGTCGATTCACTCGGTACAACACATAGAGTATGGGATATCACGCCCCCACGTGACCTAACTGAAGACACCTTTAATCACGCCTTTAGGCAAATGACGTGTGATGACGGGTGGCAGGCCCCGCCTGC
>CAEFZX010001283.1:0-16917 GCA_903066825.1 Alfaro cultratus | reverse complement strand
GATGGATGGATGTGAGGTTGGTTGGATGAACAGATGGATGGTTGTGAGGTTGGTTGGATGAACTGATGGATGATCTGAGTTTGGTTGGATGAATAGTGGTTCTGAAGCTGAGAGGTTCTGAAGCTGAGCGGTTCTGAAGATGAGTTGTTCTGAAGCTGAGCGGTTCTGAAGCTGAGCGGTTCTGAAGCTGAGCGGTTCTGAAGCTGAGCGGTTCTGATGCTGAGCGGTTCTGAAGCTGAGCGGTTCTGAAGTTGAGCGGTTCTGATGCTGAGCGGTTCTGAAGCTGAGCGGTTCTGATACTGAGCTGTTCTGAAGCTGAGCGCTTCTGAAGCTGAGCGGTTCTGAAGCTGAGTGGTTCTGAAGCTGAGCGGTTCTGAAGCTGAGGTTCTGAAGCTGAGCGGTTCTGAAGATGAGCGGTTCCTAAGCTGAGCGGTTCTGAAGCTGAGCGGTTCTGAAGCTGAGTGGTTCTGAAGCTGAGCGGTTCTGAAGATGAACGGTTCTGAAGCTGAGAGGTTCTGAAGTTGAGTGGTTCTGGACCAAAGTTGAGTGGTTCTGAAGCTGAGCGGTTCTGATGCTGAGCTGTTCTGAAGCTGAGAGGTTCTGAAGCTGAGCGGTTCTGAAGATGAACGGTTCTGAAGCTGAGAGGTTCTGAAGCTGAGCGGTTCTGAAGTTGAGTGGTTCTGAAGCTGAGAGGTTTTGAAGCTGAGCGGTTCTGAAGCTGAGCGGTTCTGATGCTGAGCTGTTCTGAAGCTGAGAGGTTCTGAAGTTGAGCGGTTCTGATGCTGAGCTGTTCTGAAGCTGAGAGGTTCTGAAGTTGAGCGGTTCTGAAGCTGAGCGGTTCTGATGCTGAGCGGTTCTGATGCTGAGAGGTTCTGAAGATGAACGGTTCTGAAGATGAACGGTTCTGAAGATGAACGGTTCTGAAGATGAACGGTTCTGAAGCTGAGAGGTTCTGAAGCTGAGCAGTTCTGAAGCTGAGCCGTTCTGAAGTTGAGCGGTTCTGATGCTGAGCGGTTCTGAAGCTGAGAGGTTCTGAAGCTGAGCGGTTCTGAAGCTGAGAGGTTCTGAAGCTGAGCGGTTCTGAAGCTGAGCGGTTCTGGACCGAAGCTGAGCGGTTCTGAAGCTGAGCGATTCTGAAGCTGAGCGGTTCTGAAGCTGAGCGGTTCTGAAGCTGAGCGGTTCTGGACCGAAGCTGAGCGGTTCTGAAGCTGAGCGGTTCTGATGCTGAGCGGTTCTGAAGCTGAGCGGTTCTGAAGCTGAGCGGTCCTGAAGCTGAGCTGTTCTGAAGCTGAGCGGTTCTGAAGCTGAGCGGTTCTGAAGCTGAGCGGTTCTGAAGCTGAGAGGTTCTGAAGCTGAGCGGTTCTGGACCGAAGCTGAGCGGTTCTGAAGCTGAGCGGTTCTGATGCTGAGCGGTTCTGAAGCTGAGCGGTTCTGAAGCTGAGCGGTCCTGAAGCTGAGCGGTTCTGAAG
This sequence comes from Alfaro cultratus, assembly GCA_903066825.1. Lineage (NCBI taxonomy): Eukaryota > Metazoa > Chordata > Actinopteri > Cyprinodontiformes > Poeciliidae > Alfaro > Alfaro cultratus. Next base: position 15,448 of record CAEFZX010001283.1, on the reverse strand, counting down.
TTGAGCGGTTCTGGACCGAAGCTGAGCGGTTCTGAAGCTGAGTGGTTCTGAAGCTGAGTGGTTCTGAAGCTGAGTGGTTCTGAAGCTGAGTGGATGAGGTCCAGAGAAGAACTGGAGGAGTTTCAGTGAGTCTCCATGGCAACGAGACACCAAGGATCAATTGGTGGATTAATCAGAACTTCAGGTCCAACCTGATCCTGTGACCTGTTGACTGTCGGGTCAGAAGGTTAAAGGTCACTCTGCTGCATCAGGCCTGATAAACGGTGAGGTCAGAGGTCGAGCTGTTCAATGATGAAGACGCCTCCTCTTCCTCTCTCTGGGTCCAGATTAAAGGCAGGAGGCCTCCTTTATTTTTAGACCTTCATGTTTAATGGATGGACCCGCCTCCTCCTCGGCCGCCGCCTCGTCGCCGTGGAAACCTGCAGGAAGCAGAGAGGAGCCGTCACGCCATCCAGCTGCCGATGGAGACGAGTCCGACCTGGAGGGGAGGATCTGAGTGGACCTGGAGTCCCAGTCGGTTCTGAACTGAACCATCCTAGTCAGACCTGAACAGGATGGAAAAATGAAACCAGTCGGGTCTGGATGGGATCATCCATGTGAGTCTGGACCTGGAGTCCGAGTCAGAACTGGACAGAACCCTCCATGTCAGCCTCGGTTGGGATCAGTCAAGTCAAACCAGGATCTTTTCTTTGATTTATCATTTTGGGTTGTTGGGATGTTTTTGACCTTCCTGGATGTTTGTTGGTCAGAATTAAATCCTGGTTTTCCTGGATTCTGTTTGTTCCTCAGTTTAATGCAGTGAAATCAGATCAGATTTTCCTCTGAACTCGTTCATGTCCTGCGATAACAAAGTCTTCACACATTTTAGACCCTTCAGACAAAACAAAATTACAAACAAAACTTCAGATGATTTTACCAGGACTTGATGAGACACTTAAACACAAACAGCATGGAACATAATAGAGTTATTTCATATTTTACAAAGGGAAACCTTTAATTCCAGATTTCCAGAGGATAAAATGCTTCCAGTTTTTCCTGAAAAATAAATCAGTTTAGTTTGAATCAGAGGAAATAAAATTCAAGTAGAGAAATTTGGATTTAAAACTGTATTTATAAACATTTGATGCTGATTGAAATAAAAACTGTTATTAAGACTCAGATGATGAAAGGACCTTTAAGCTCATCCATTTCCCTCTCAGTTCATCAGAACCAGCTGATCAGAACCGGGTCAGAACTCTGAAGCTCCTCCTGCAATCATGATGCAGCTGAATATTAAATGGACCTGAAGCACGACTGCAGACCGGAACCGGACCCGGTTCTGCTGCAGCCTGCGGTGAGCAGCTCGGGGTTTATCCGCCCCTCTGCCGCGGTTCTGGCCCGGCTGGATGTGATTACTGCTCATGTCAGATTTTATCGGATCGGGACAACATGCTCATCATTAATCTACAGCTTAAATCTGGGTCTTGGCAGCCAGAACCAGAATCACACACGGGCCGGGATAAACGCTGGCTCCAGCATCATCGCCTCGCTGGCCGTCGCCATGGTTACAGACAGGACTGCAGCCCGGGAGCATGCAGGTTAAAGCTCCAGCTCAACAAACTGATGACCGTCATGTCGAATGGTTCCGGTCCAAACGGGTCGGACCGGAACGTCTGAGCTAAATGTTCTGATTGTTGCAGATTTTCCTGAAGTTGGGCCGAACACAGGAAGGTTTCCTCCATGTTTGGTTGATTTTTCTGTATTTATTCGTAGGTTTTTCTTGATGTCCTGTTTGGTAGCTGAAATGCTCACCCTGTGTCTGTTAACTAGGATGATGCTGCCTTGCAGTGAGAAGGTTGTGGGTTTGAATCCCAGCCCTATGCATGGGGTTCTCCCTGTGCTTCCCTGTCTTTTCCTGGGTACTCCAGCTTCCTCCTGCAGCTCAAAAACATGACTGTCTGTAAATAAGTCTTGGATTCCTGTGGAACCTTGTAGAGTCTGTAGTTTTCAGATTTGACTTGTATTATTTATAGAGTTGTAATTCCTGACAGATGTTATGAAATCCACTTCATCCCAGTAAAACCTGATCCTGAAGTCGCGTCCATAATGAGGGAAATGTTGCTCAGTTTGATCCCAGTGATAATAAAGTTGTGCAAATCCAGCTGACTGCAACTTTCCCTCCTCCTGACCAAGCATGTGGTGAAAAAACTCAGTTTACACAGGCAGAACCAGAACCCGGATCGGTACCGTCACTATTTCAGCCATGCTTGTTTTTGTTTCTCATTCTGAGATGAAGTGAATCTGGACTCAGTCCGGCGATTTGCATCCAGACCCAAAGGAAAGTTTTTATGGATAAACTTGATTCAAGCTGACAGAAACGGGTTTCCAGCTTCAGCTTTGGTTCTGCTGGTTCTGGAGGACAACGGGGCCGTTGAGCTGGAGAAGCTGCAGAAATGGTTCTGGTTCACATTATCACTGTATCAGTTTCAATAATCCGGTCCAATCTGACCCGGAGAACTTTGACCCGATCCGGTTGAATGGACTACAAAGGGATCCGGATCAGAGGTTCTGGACAGGACTGGGTCTCAGATGGAGGAGCAGTCTGAACATACGATCAGCTGTTTTCTGCTCCAGTCGGTTAACAATGCAGCATGTGAAGCACAGCGGTACCAGAGCGGTACCAGAGTGTGACGGGTCCAACCTCCCAACAGAGGACCCAGTTTCTGTGAAACAATCGGATCCTCTGTCATTCCGCCCTGCTGCAGCTTCTGCAGAACAATGTTTCTTCACCTGAAGGCTCGGGTTCTGGAGGTCCGCTTCAGAGAAGCTGGTTCTGGAACAATGAGGCTGAGGGAGCAGCAGCTGCGTGCCGAGGATTTCCAGGCTGATTGTGATCCGTCAGCGCAGGATAAGGAGGATTAACACTTCTTATGTCATCCTCTGTTCATTCCTCCATGTGTGTGCTGGAGGTCAGAGGTCACCAACCAGTCTGGGTGGAGGCGTTACGTAACTGGAGGAGGTACGGAACAACATTACGTTGTTTATGTTTTACATCATAATAAATGTAGGGAAACCCAACCGGGTTCTGCTGGTTTTGCTGGTTCCTCTTCTTTAGCTCATGACTCGTTATTGTCAGAGATCATTAATGGCTGATGGTTAATTCACATTAATTCATATAAACGTTATTCAAACTGCAGCTGCGCGCCTGAACCAGCAGAGGGAGCCAAACACCAGAAAACATTAGGAATGGTTTAAAAAGCTGAGCTTTTATTCTGCAGAACATTTCACTCACTGATCAGAACCAGATTCCTGTCAATGTTCTGACCATGGATAGGAGTTTAAATATGATCTATTTCTGTTCTAGTTTTTTCTTGGGCTTTCTTTTTTGTTTGCTTATTTTGAGCATTGTGTATGGAAAGGTTAAAAATAACCTAAATAAATATACACATTCTTTTAAGAATAAAAAATAAACTTATATCAATAAATACATATTTTGCCCCAGGTGTTTGATATTTTCCTGGTAAAAGCCCCTGAAACTCGTTGAGCTCCTCGACTGTCAGTGAATCCTAACATTACTGAACCACCAGTTCACAACACAAACACTGCACAGGAATGAAAATATGGATTTATTATAATAAACTCAGATCAGACCACAGCCTGACAGATCAATGAACAAATGAATTCATCCCATAAAGAGAAACAAAGCAGAAAATTAATTTATGTTGCAGAAATGATCTGTGATGTGTTCAGGGTACAGTATAACATGGTGGTTTTACTTTTAGCTAGAGAAGAACCATGAACTTTGACCTGACAGATGCAATCGTCAAGAAAAATAGTCTCATCATATGAACTTAAACTGATGGCGCCCTCTGCTGGACGTCATAACGAAATACAGCAAACAAATGATTCCCTCCAATCTGCTGTCCTTTTCAAGTTCAAGGTTTTGTCTATCCATTGTGCCACAAGGCTAACCATGCTAACAGGGCTACCACTTCACATCCAAACGTCTGTGGTAAAACTCAGCCAAGGTTATTGGCGTCTCAGTGGCGTCTGAAGTGACGGCTGCAGCTCAGGTAAGGCTACGTTAAAAAATATCTCTCATTTCATACCCAAATTTCTTGTGTGTAAAATGGAAAATGTAACTTTGGCGTCTTAAAAGGTGTCAGGAGATCTTTCCAGACTTTAGCACCTTGCTGCATGTCATTAGTAACTTTCAGCAGGTCTCTTCCAGATCCATGATGAGCTCTAAAGCCTGACTGAAACTCTCCAAACAGACCACTGTTGAGATGCTACACACTTAATTAGAAACTATTTTTTCCAAGTGTTTCACGTCCGAAGGAAGATTACACAACAGTCTGTAATTTAAGTCACTTCTGTGATTTGGAAACTGAAGAGATGAAGAGGAGGAGGATTCATTTTTACTTCCCTCAAGAACCAGGAACATTTCATGAAGTGTTTGTGTTGGATTTATATTACCTACTGAGGACCTTTTCTGCTGTGTAACCAGGATGCAGAGGAGTTTAACGGTACCAAGGAGACGGTGCACTCAAAGCTTTCTGCCCCCGAGAGACACCAGCATTGCTAAGCAACGTTATCAAACGCTACATTCGTACAAATCGGTTGCATGCTGTGTGGTTGGAGGAATGTGTGTTCAATACGCCACACGTTACGGGAGCCCATAAACAACCAGCTTAACGAGTCCATGTCATTCAACTAACCGGCTCTGATTCCCATCCTACTTTTCTCCTCAATAAAACAACAATTTAGATCATCTCAAATAAAGGCAGTAGTCAATTACACAGATTTACATTTTTATTTCTTTAAAGGAAAAAAGTTTGAAGGTTTTTTGTTGGCTCCAGAGTCTGACCACACAGGAAAGTGGGTAATGAAAGAGGGGAACAAATGCTGCAAAAGGTCATCAGGCTGGGACTCGAACCTGTGACGGCCATATTGAGGACTAATATGGTCCTCAATACCATATTAGTCCTGGTATTGACTAATACCAGGACTATTTTTTTATCAAGCTTTTGATCAGCTTTTGATCTGATCAAAAGCTGAAAATGTGCAGAACACAGAAAAAGTAGCTGCAGCAAATAATGCAGCTGTGAACTGAACTGCTGACTTCCTGCTGAGGACGTTTCCAAGCTCACTTCTCCACCAGCAGGACTTCAACCACAGTCATGCAGATTTACTCTTCATCATTTCATCAGATCAATGAGTCTGATGAACAGGACAGATGATCAGAGGAGCAGAGTTTTTACCTCCATCGTTAAGGCCAGGACCAAAGTATGGGTAGAGTTTCTCCTTGAAGCAGCAGCCAGTAAAGGAGTAGATCAGAGCTGCAGCATCTACATCATAGAAGGAGACCAGACCCTCATCATAATCCACAAACACCCCCACCTTCTCTGGACCAGGATGGAGATGGAGACGGACTGGAGGTCCAGCACCAGCATCATACTCATTTCCATTTCTCAACCCAACAGTCCAGAAACCGTCCTGAGGATTCAGCTTGATTGTTCCCTTCCTGTTGATGGATTCTCTGGCCACTCCTAAAGTCCAGTTAGTCTTTCCTTTAACCTGAACCTCAAAGTAAAATCTGCCTGAAGAGAAACTCTGCTGTCCTAAAACATTGACATATGTAGAAAATCTCTCTGGGTTGTCTGGAAGTTTCTTCCTTACATCTCCATGTTTCGCCTCTTTTCCATCATCAGACAGGACAAGGTTGCGGTGAGCTGTACCAGGATCCAGAGTCACATCCACTGCAAACTGCTGGACAAACTTCATCTCAACCTCCACCATCATCTTCATCATCTCCCTAATTTTCTCCTCAACCAGAGCCACGGCTCTCACTACAGTCCCCTCATATCTCGGTGGATGAACTCTGACCTCTGTCCAGGTCTTGGTGGGTGGAGCAGCTTTCAGGGAGGAGAAGCCCTGGAGGAGGTGGAGGTGATCTTCATCCTGTGAGAGCTGCTTCAGCTCAGAGATCTCCTGTTCCAGATCTCTGATGAAGTCTTCAGCCTGTTTCTCTGTAGTTTCCTGTTTGTCTTGGATCTCCTTGAGGAGCTCCTCCAGGCCTCTCTCAGCAGACTCTATCAGAGCCCTGAAGACCTGAACACCTTCTGCTTTCTCTCTGTCTGCAGCATCTCTACTGATCTTCACCGTCTCTCTGACCTCCTGGATCTTCAGTCGTCTCTCCTGGATCATCTGCTGACCTTCAGCCTCCGTCTTCCTCAGCTCTGCCTTCTGTCCTTCGGATTCTCCTCTCAGAGGAACCAGCTCGTGGTTCTTGTGGTCTGAAGTACAGACCCAGCAGACAAATCTCCGGTCGGTCCTCAGAACAGCTCCAGAGGTTTATCGTGCTGCAGACACATCCTGTCCTCCAGGTTCTCCACCGGCTCCAACATTTGATGTTTCTTCAGACGTGGAGCGGTCAGGTGAGGCTCCAGGTGAGTCTGGCAGTAGGAGGTCAGACACACCAGGCAGGACTTCAGTTTGGGTCCAGTGCAGACGTCACAGGGAACTTCTCCTGGTTTGGCAGCTTGTTGCTCTGAGCTGCTGCTGTCTTCTTGCTGAGCTTCATGTCTGAACTGATCAACCATCTCTTTGATGAAGGTATTGATCTCCAGCTCAGGTCTCGTCTTGAACTCCTTCTTACATAAAGGACGCTGACACCTAACATCTCCGTCCCAGTGCTGAGTGATGCAGGTCTTGCAGAAGTTGTGTCCACATGGTGTGCTGACTGGATCAGTGAACACATCCAGACAGATGGAGCAGAGAACCTGATCCTCAGACCGCAGGCTGCTGCCAGAAGACATGTCTGAATCTGAGGACAGATCAGGGAAAACTTCACTTAAAACTGTGAGTGTAAAGTTGCTAAATGTTACAGTTTCTTCATGATCCTGAAGTTTTTCCTCTTCCCTTCAGATGATCTGAGTCCAGATGGAAAGGCTCAAACTTAAACAGTAAAGCAGTTTTCTGCTGCTCTCATCAGGACCAGAAGAGAAACACGAACTTCGTTTGTCTTCAGAAGGAAACAGAGACATTTTCCTCCACAGCAACTCAGGAATCACTTTGACAAACCTTCACTTTAGTTTCTGTAAAAATGACGTTTTCATCTTTTGGCTCAGTGTTGCTCCTCCCTTTACCTTTAAAACATGGAAACAAACTCAAATATATGGAATAAAACATGTTATTATGAAGAGTTTTTCATTCATTTTATCCTGATTTTATTTCATTTTCATCCTGAAAAGAGTTCAGTGTAAAAGCAGGAATATTTCCAGTCCAGTCAGACTCTGTTGAGTTTCACTGAAACAGGAAGTGATTCAGCAGAGCTGCTCCTCTGCTGCCCCCTGCTGGACAGAAACAGAACCTCTTCTGGAGTTTGGACTTTGATCACATGCCTGGGCTGTTCACAAAGTATCTTTATTTATTCTGGTTTTTAAGTCTGACAGGAGTCAGTTTAGCTCCAGACACGGCTGAGTGAACATTTAAATGGACAAGCCTCAAACTCCTGTTTGTTTGTCTCCATATGTTCAGCCTTGTATGTCTGTCCTGATTCTAATGATTCACTTTGAACAATGCTACAATCTCTAATGAAAATAATAATATTTAATATTTGAACAGCTTAATATGAGGTGGTTCTGCAGACTGTGGGGATTTTTGGTTTACATATTTTTTCAGGCACTTCAGTGCATCGCTAACGTTACAGGATGAAACGTCCTGATATGTTAATGTCAACAACAGCAGCAGTGAAACCTGAAAGAAACTGTTCAATCTGGGATATTTCTGCTAAGAATGATAAAGAAATGCATAAAATTTATGTATATTGACAACTAGTTAAACATCCATGTCTGTAATGACTCAAGCAGTGAATGGAGGACCACTGGTTTTAGAGAGAATGAGTGTTCAGTATGTATTAGTATTGTTCATTTTGACTGATTTTGTGATATTTAATCATTTTATTATTACAAAAAACATCACACAAACACACATCTCTTGTGTGTGTGTGTGTGTGTGTGTGTGTGTGTGTGTGTGTGTGTGTGTGTGTGTGTGTGTGCATTTTTCACTAAATAGTAACCGGTGCTTGATCCTCGGGCCCCCACAGGCCCCCCGGTTCTCCGCCCCCGCACCGCGGGCCCCCGCAGGCCCCCCGGCTCTCCGCCCCTGCTCCGCCCCCGCTCCACGCGCCCTCTGCAGGTCACACAGGAACATTATGGCGCCTGGAGGAGAGTTAGCTTCGGGACCAGTCGTAGTTTAAAGGACCGGTTTTGACCCGGGAGAATGAACCTCTGCGCCCAGTACCTGCGGTGAGTTGGGCTCCCTGTCCTGCCCCGGTGGTTCCGGTGGTTCCGGAGGTTCTGGAGGCCCGGGAGGGAGCAGGTTTCTCCCCGCTGCTGGATTGTTTTGCTCGGCTGTTAGCCTGGAGCTAGCTTAGCTAGCATTATGAGCTGTTAGCTTCATATATTTGTGATCAGAGGCAGCAGCAGCTTTTATTCTCAGCCACTAATGTTAGATATTCAGTAAATCTGTGGTTAGAGGCAGACAAGCTTATTAATTTGTGTTTAATAGTTTTTATACACGGTTTGTTTGTTGTTAGCCTGTTAGCTTCTCTCTGCGGCTGTCAGGTTAGCATCGATACTGCTACATTTCTGGGCTAATTTCTAGGCTGGAGCCTCTTCCAGGTGAACACCGTGGTGTCAAACTCTCTGTCTGCTCATAGTCAGAGTTAATAACAGCTGAGAGGAAAAGTTTCATCTTTAGGAAGCCTCACAGTGTGGTTGGTTAGGGTTTGGACCCAGGAAGTAGCCGGAGCCCCTGGGCTTCATGTTAACATGTGATCTGAGCTGTTAAATGTTTTAGTGAGGAGGAAGAGGAGCAGGTGTGATGAAGAGGTGACTGCCGGGGTCCTGCTGTGTGTCTCTAACCTCCTTCTCCTCTCTGTTTACCTCTGAGCAGCCAGGCTGAGGCCCTGAAGGCTGACATGACAGGTAGGTTTGCTCCGTCACACTCACACCTGTCAGGGCTCGGTCTACTTCCTGCTGGGCTTCGTTTGGTTCCACATCCAGCTTCATGGAGCCCAGAGTCTGTGACGTTACCATAACGACCATCAGATGGGCTTAATTAATTATTGAGAATTGATCAATCATCAGAAGTCTGAATGCAGTGAAACGCTTCATTCCTGAACTGATTATCAGGAGCAGCTTCAGTGAAAACCTGAGGAAAACAGACCATGACCAAAACAAACAGAATCAGAACCGATCAGGTTTACTGACCAGCTCTCTGACCACTGACCTCCTGGTACCGGTCCAACATGTAGGGTTCTTGGACTGATTCTGATTTTTTCTCCTTGTTTTATACTTTATACAGAATAAAACTGTTTAAAATGAGGAATTAATGCTCTTTGATCTGTTTAACATTTATCTGCTTTTCACTGAGAAAAGTTTTAATTAAAGTATTTCTGGATAAATGGTTTTTATTCATTTAATGACCAGCAGATAATCCAGTTTCTCAGTTTTTTATCTGGTTCTGGTCTCTAATTGGTTAATCTGATTTCACCCAGAATAAAGACTTGGTTCGTTCTGCTGGTGACGCTCAGGTGAGCCACAGGTTACAGGTGCAGGTGTGTTTAGTCTGACCTGTTAGGAGGCCACCAGAGGAATGTAATAAACATGTAATAAACATGATATAAACATGTTTTGTAGAGATGTTTATCCTCTTTATTTACTTATCTGAAGATTCTTGTCGTTAAAGTTCTACAGACAGACGACCTGCTTTCCCTCTGATGACCTTTGACCTGACCAGTTCAGTTTTAGCTCCCCAGAACCCTTCAGCCCAGTTGGATCAGGTTCTGATCCCTTTGAGTTTATTGCTGGATTATGACTCAGTAATCTGCTGTAAGATCAACATCTTGATTATTGGTGGATATTTTTCTCAGGTTTATTGCAGATTATTGTGACTGAAGCTGTACATAAACACTGAGGCGTAGCAGCGAAGCAGCAGCTGTTTGCGCTGAGCTGAAGTCCGACTCGGGTCAGAACTTTACTGGACCTTTAGGTCCGGATGGGTTCTATCAAACCCAGTTTCATTGAACTGCATGGAAAACTGTTGGACTTCCTGTTTACATCACAGTCACATGATGTCTGACAACCAATGAAACGGCTTGTTTCAGTTTCGAAGCGTTGGAGGAAAATATTTCAGTTCATTTTGATCAAATTTAAACTTTAAATTTTTCTTTTATTTAATGTTTTGAGGACTAAAAATAATTTAGGTTTCAATAAAAATTAAGTTGTTTATAAATGTGCAGAAACTCAACTTTGAATGTTGATTTAAGTGAATTGGAGGAAAAGTTCAAAGGAAGCTAAAAACCTGACAGGCTGGAGTCGATTTTCATCACCAACTGATCATAACATCATCAGAAACGGTTCTGGTCCGATTTGAGTTCAGTTCCCTCCTCCTCTTCCTCTCTGGGTTCCAGACTCCAAGCTGGGGGCAGCAGAGGTGTGGACGTCCCGCCAGGCGCTGCAGGACGTCTACCAGAAGATGCTGGTGACGGACCTGGAGTACGCTCTGGACAAGAAGGTGGAGCAGGACCTGTAAGCTGCTGCTGCGCACACACACACGCACGCGCACACACACACTTGGTCTGTTCCAATAAATCGATTATGGCATGATAAATTAAACTAAGCTCAATAATCTCCATTATTTTCTGTTTATCCATCACAAACTGGGTGATAAAGTTTCAGTCTGGTGTTTTGGTCTCTGCTAAACTTTTTTTAAAGGATCATTTTGTTTCCTGATTATTTTAATTGTTTTTGTTTATTTTGTATATTTAAAATGTCTTCCAGTGTTAAACAAATTAAAGTTTGTTCTTTGTGAATGTGTTCTTGTGTTATTATATCATTACCTTTCTATTTCTCTGAAACACCAACATTATGATTAGTCGTCAGCAGATTTTGTTCATGTTGACAGTAGTCTGTCTGTTTTGGCTGCTGCAGCTTCCATACCTGTGGTCACCTGGTGAGGAGGCGGAGCTTAGCGCTCCACACAGACGGAATAAACCCAAGAGAAAACTTAGAACCATCAACAAGTTTTTAATAAAATAAATAACTTAGTTTAAGGTTCAGGTCCAGCCAGTTTTATGAGTCATGAGAAAACTTTGTTTTATCATCACCTGGTTGATCACCAGGAAACATAACGGCCATTCAGAACCAGAGAAGAAGAAGAAACTAGCAGTAGTTAGCAGCTAGCGTTAGCAGCTAGCGTTAGCAGCTAGCGTTAGCAGCTAGCGCTAACCGTTGAGCTGAGAGCTGAAGGTTTTTATTCTCTCTCTATGATCTTTATTTTCCTTCAGGAATGAAACAAACTTTGCCATCTTCAGGTTTGTCTCGGGTTTGTCTCTGTCCTCCGGTGACCTCTGACCTTTCTGGTTTGCTGTTGCTGCAGGTGGAACCACGCCTTCAAGAACCAGATCACCACCCTTCAGAGCCAGACCAAGAACCGGGCCAACCCGAACCGCAGCGAGGTCCAGGCCAACCTGTCGCTGTTCCTGGAGGCCGCCAGCGGCTTCTACACCCAGGTACGACCCGGTTCCGGTTCCGGTTCCGGTGCCTAGTGGCTGCGTCTGATTGGCTGCTGCTGTGTTGCAGCTGCTGCAGGAGCTCTGCACCGTCTTCAACGTGGACCTGCCGTGCCGGGTCCGATCGTCTCAGCTCGGCATCATCAGCAACCGGCAGGGCGGCGGCGGCGCCATCGTCACGCCGCAGCCCAGTTCCTGCTCCTACATCTGCCAGCACTGCCTGGTCCACCTGGGAGACATCGGTCAGCAGAACCTCAGCCTGCCGCTCGCCGTCTGGTTCTGATCCGCTCTGACCTGGAAAGTGTTTCTCTCTTTCAGCTCGCTACCGGAACCAGACCAGCCAGGCGGAGTCGTACTACCGACACGCGGCCCAGCTGGTTCCGTCCAACGGTGAGTGTTACCGGGTCCACCCCTGACCCACTCGGTTCTGATGGTCCTGCTGGTCTTCTGGTACCGTTGAGGTGTTCTCCGTTTCAGCACAGCAACTCGGTATCAGTTTTTGACCCGTTTAGGGTGAACCCGGCCTTTGGCTCCGGTTCTCCTGTGACCCTGGTCCGGGTCCAGTGAGTTTAGAATGTTTGGTTGCTGGTTGGAAACCCAACTGGCCTCCAGCAAACCATGTTTGTAGTCTCTGGCCCTGACGTTTGGCGGCCATGTTTGTAGTCTCTGGCCCTGACGTTTGGCGGCCATGTTTGTAGTCTCTGGCCCTGACGTTTGGCGGCCATGTTTGTGCTCGGTCTGCAGGTCAGCCCTACAACCAGCTGGCCATCCTGGCCTCCTCCAAAGGCGATCACCTCACCACCATCTTCTACTACTGCCGCAGCATCGCTGTCAAGTTCCCCTTCCCTGCTGCCTCCACCAACCTGCAGAAGGCCCTGTCCAAGGCCCTGGAGAGGTACCGGCCCCAACCCGGCCCCAACCCGGCTCTGACGCTGCGCATCAATACTGTGTAACCGCTCCTCTTTGTCTCTGCAGCCGCGACGACGTGAAAACCAAGTGGAGCGTTTCTGATTTCATCAAAGCCTTCATCCGGTTCCACGGACACGTCTACCTGAGCAAGAGTCTGGACAAGCTGGACGCTCTGCGGGAGAAACTGGAGGAGCAGTTCCAGGTAGAGCACCTGCACCGGGACCAGCCGGGCCTGGCCCTAGACCCAGACCCGGCGTCATCACCTCTCTCTCTCTCTGTGTGTGCAGAGGCTGATCCTGCAGAAAGCTTTCAGCTCCCAGCAGCTGGTCCACATCACCGTCATCAACCTGTTCGAGCTGCATCACCTCAGAGACCTGACTGCCGACGGAGGAGAGCCGAGCGGCGCCGAGCAGCAGGTCAGCTGGTTCCAGCTGCTCGGACTCTTCAGTAAGAACCGCCGTCCCTCCCATCTCCTAAGTGTCCCTCCCGTCTCCTAAGTGTCCCTCCCGTCTCCTAAGTGTCCCTCCCGTCTCCTAAGTGTCCCTCCCATCTCCTCGGTGTCCCTCCCGTCTCCTAGGTGTCCCTCCCGTCTCCACAGTTTCCCTCCCGTCTCCTCGGTGTCCCTCCCGTCTCCACAGTTTCCCTCCCGTCTCCTAGGTGTCCCTCCTGTCTCCTCGGTGTCCCTCCCGTCTCCTCGGTGTCCCTCCCGTCTCCTCGGTGTCCCTCCTGTCTCCTAAGTCTCCCTCCCGTCTACTAAGTGTCCCTCCCGTCTCCTCGGTGTCCCTCCCGTCTCCTCAATGTCCTTCCTGTCTCCTCAGTGTCCTTCCTGGGTGTGATGTGCAGCTGGATTCTGCTCAATAAGACCCGGGGTGAGGACATCATGGGTGAGTGTCCTCTGCCGGCCATCAAGCTGTCTCTGGATTGGCTGAAGCTGAGGACCAGCATCTTCCAGGAAGCTGCCGTGGAGAACAGGAAGTAGTGAGTCCAGCTTCCTGTTGCTGATGCGGTGCGGCGTTCGAACCGCTGAGACCAGAACGTGTCCTTTGTGTCTCCGCAGCGTCTGGCCGTGGCTGGTGTCCATCCTCAACAGCTTCCAGCCCAGGGAGGAAGACCTGTCCTGTTCCTCAGGTGCGGCCCGGATGAAGAGCTTCATCAGTGAAGATCGGTCCACGGCTCTGAATGTCGGAGCGGTAAATGTTCTGAGGAGGGTTGCTGGTACCTGAGGGTGCGTTTGTTTCGCCCACAGCGCTGCCGCTGCCGGAGGAGTTTGAGCTGCAGGGCTTCCTGGCGCTGCGTCCGGCTCTGCGCTGCCTGGACTTCACCAAAGGTCACCAGGGCATCCTGGTGGACCGGGACGGCCTGCCGGTCCACGCCCGCCACCAGCGGCTCGTCGCTCTGGGGAAGTGGGTCGCCGACAGCCAGCCGGGGTGAGACTCGCCGCTCCGCCTCTCGGTGCGTCTGAGACCCAGACGGGTCAGAACCCAACACGTGTCCCGTCTCGGCAGGCTGATCCGGTGCCAGGTGAATGAGGACGGCCTGCTCCTCTTCCTCACCGACATCCCGGAGGAGGCCATCGAGGAACAGCAGGAGAAGGAGGCCCCGGTGCTGCAGGAGTCATCCAACGGCGAGCAGACGCTGCACGACGGCGGGAACTCGGGCCTGAAGTCGGTGCTGTCCGTTGGGAAGACCCAGAGCTCCTGGTCCGACGGCAACGAGCGGCCCGTCGTCACCTTCAAGGAGAACATCAAGCCCAGGGAGCAGAGCCGGGAACTGGGCCGGAACCAGCCGCTGAAAGAACTCAGCAAGGAGCGCCGCGACTTCCCCAAGGGCAACGGCACGGCCGGCGCCAAGATGGAGCCGAAGAGGGACGGGAAGAGGAAGAGCGAGGTGAAGAAGGCCGCGCACGAGAAAGCGGCCGATGTCGGGAAGCAGGTCGGACCACAACTGACCCGGTTCTGCCGTTGGGCCCCTGTTCCTGGTCCACTCAGTAATCGCTGTTCTCCCTCAGGTGAAGGCTCAGACGGAGCTGAGAAAGACTCCGGTGTCAGAGGTCAAGAAGACTCCGGCCACACAGACCCAGACCGCCGGATCGTCCCAGTTCATCCCCATCCATCACCCCGGAGCCTTCCCACCGCTGCCCAGCAGACCCAGTAAGGTTCACCTGAAACCAGTTAGTTATGTAGAACATGATGCCAGTATGAAATCACACTGGAACAAGGAATGCAAAGACATATTTCTGATCGTTAACATGTTTGAAAATGAGCAGGAAGAAACTTATGAACTCAGATGGACCTGATGATTAAATAAAAAATATAAACTATTTTCCATTTTATCTACATGTCTAAATATATTCATCCAGATCCAATCATGATTAACCTCAATTCACACATCAGTGCTAACTCACTTATTTTTATATCTTATGAGAATGACCTCCTTATGTTTCCTTTTAAATTAAATTGTTTTAACTCCTCATTTAACTTGTTCCATAATTTTACACCATGGATTGAAAAACAACAGCAATACAACGGTACCATGGCAACGGAGCTGGGAGACGCTTCACTTCCTGTCTGAGACACGAGGAACAACCGGCTGACCTTAAAGCTCAGTTCACGCTACACCATTTTAGAATAATCGGCCGCCGACTCTCAAAGGGTGAGAGACACAATAGCCGATTTAAAATCGTAGGTATAACGGGTTCGATCGTAGAGTGTCAGGTTTCACTCAACGACATTCCAAGTCCTGATACGAAATCCCTTAAAATTCCACTCTACCTGAATTTAGAGTAAACAAACAAACACAGACAACGATGTTGAAGCGGTAACTTTAGTTTGTGGATTTATTTTAACCCAAAAAAGACGTAACAAGACATCAAAGCTTTGGATTAAGAACTGGAGACATCGCGAGAAAGGACTTTATTTGTTGCACCACAATATGGAGGTGAGAAGAAAACATTTCCTGCATATTCGTTTTTAGAAAATCAGA
>CAEFZX010001282.1:0-12631 GCA_903066825.1 Alfaro cultratus | reverse complement strand
ATATTTCTTGGTGTTTTTTTACTAATGCTTTTTTAATGCCAATTTCCAATTTTTTAATTAAATCCATTTTTTTTTTTTTTTTTTTTTTGCATGGTTGTTTGTGATACTAATTGAATGCAACCGCAGTCAGACTTCGGTGTGAATGGTTCATCCCCTCAAAGTGACCTGCATGCGCAGGAGAAGGTCACAATGCAGCATTCTGTTTATGGAAGTAATAATAGGTGCCACAGTGTATGGAAAGTTTATTCAGCAATGGGGACAAACATGAGTGTCACAAAATCATAACAAGGGGAAGGAAGATAATAAATAGAAAGCACAACCAATCACAGCAGCCTTTAGTGGAGCATTAACTGTAGCTTCTCTAGAGAAATCTGTTTGGATGTGGAGTCGGACCAGGAGGTGGGATTGTGATGTGATGCGCTTTATATTTATTATACTGAATAATAAATGTTTATTGATATTATGCTGAATCTATTTACAGACCAAATGCTTTTTGTTTCAGTTCTTTATTTCAGTTACATTGTGACATTTAGTTAATCATTCTTTCAGGCAGAGGGACTGGCCATCCTTTCTTTACAGGGAGAATGTGGGGAAAATGTCAGTTTGTTTCTGATTTAGATTGGTTTCATTTGTGTTTGCTAATTGTTTAAGTAGTACCTTTCTGAGTGTCTCCTCAGCAGAGTGGAGCATACCATTACAATTATGAGGGGTAACGCTCTGAGGAGTTAAATTTATTCTTTGATTGACCTTAGATTAGTTTATTTCTAATGATTTGCATGCATATATAAATATATAGTGGTACCATTTATTGTTTTGTTAAGTTTGTGTAAATAATGTTAATTTCTTGTTTTGTTTTTTGACAACCCCTTTACCTGGTATGAGTGTTGGAATTGCCCAAAGTATAAAAGCCAGCTTCTTCGCCTCCCTTACAGAATGGGTGTCGTTGTCAATGTGACCTGCAGCTCCAAATAAATCTTCCTCAGCTGCATTTTCTTGCCTTGCATCCTTTCTAAACGCAGAGCCTCCGCCAGTCAAAGTGACACTGACTCAGACTGCTTTTATAAGTTCAAAACCTTCGTAGTTATAAAATTCAGCTATTATTTACATCCAGATTTGCCATGTTTGGCTTCTAATAGAGCAGAATTATCTGCGACAGACTGGTGACCTGTCCAGGGTGACCCCGCCTCTCGCCCGGAACGTAGCTGGAGAGGCACCAGCACCTCCCGACCCCACTAGTGACAAGGGTGTAAGAAAATGGATGGATGGATAGATGGATAGAGCAGAATTAAGTCTCACATCAATAAGATAAAAGTCGGATAAAATGTGGCAATGATTATTCAGACTGCAGATGCTTTGAAAACGGTCAGATGGAACATGGAAGTGGCTCAAATCAGGTTTTGGGGGGATGAAAAGATTGGAGTTGGTCCGTTCAGATTGCTGTATGAGCGTAGCCAGAAAGGCCTGATAGTCTTTGTGAATCAGACAAAAGGGGGCCATCCAGAGGGGCTGCAACAGGACCAACGTTTCTAATAAAGCTTCTATGTAAGTTAATAAAACCCAGGAAGTATTGCAGCTGCTTCCTGTACTGTTCAAAACGACTCAGGTTCAGGATCTTCATTGAAACCACGTCAGGAAGCATATCCAAGAAAGTTGGAAGTGGTAAGAAAGTCCCTCTTTTGTGCCTTAACCAAAAGGCAGTTCTTCAAGAGCCTCTGGACCTTCTGCATCAAAAAGTTTTCTACATTTGCACAGTTTGAGTCCTGCAGGATCTTTGACTTTGCAGTTAATGTAGGCCTAATGAGGTTTATACTTTTAACATCAAACAACGACTAACTAAACTGTTCAGGCTGTGCTGCTGTTTCCCACATGAGACATATAAAGATTTTTTATTTAGTTTATGTGTCAGCATAAATATACTTTTTGATTACATCCCACATTAATGTTTAACTGCATCATTTGCTTGATATTCAGGAATTCAATGACAGCATTCTTCACTTTGTTAAGTCAAATGGGATCTAATTCTAAGGAAAACAGACCCATGTCTTTATAACTTGAGGATGAAAACCAGATTAATGTCACTTTTTCTGATTTTAGGTTTCTAAAGACATATCAAATAAAATTCATCTGCCAAGTGGCAATGGAAAGACACCTCCACCCGTTACCAAAATGTTCCCCACTGACATGGCAAAATGTGGACAGAGGTTGACTCCTCAGTTTGAACATCCAAACATCTCTTCTGTTAAAGCCCAGATTTCAGGTGTGGAGACAGCGATTCACAGGGCTAAGATGCCAACAGGTTTAACCAAGATGGAGGTTAAGCAAGTGCCTTCCTTAAACTGCACCTCGGTGACGAAGGTGTGGACAGAGGAGAAGGAGCTGCTTACACTTCCAGCCAAACAGATAGAAGATATTCTTGTTATGAACGTCCCTGATCAGTGGGAGGACGAAGCAGTTGGACATATACTCTCCTCAGCTGTGGCTGAAAAGCTTGTAATTCCTCTAAAAGAACAAAATCAAAGTCCTAAACAGAGAAATGGATTTATCAAGAAACCTTTTGATGAGAAGGTGAATGGAATGTTGGTTTCATGTTTACAAAATGAAAATGCTCATGAGGAGCGCCGGATCCAGCTGTCGCCAAGGTTAGGGCCAAAGCAGCTCTGGAGTTCTGCTCACGAACATGAAACTTCTCCTTCAGTTCCCAAACCTTTCTGCCGTTTGCCTGACGTCGCCGACAGGCCAACCAACACGCAGCAGGAACAAGACGCAGTTCTGCAAGGATCCAGGGATCAACCAGCATGGAGAGAAGGAGGAAGCCTGAGCTTCACAGCTACAGATGACAGAGCAGCTCCTCCGTCTCCACAGACTCCTGAATGCATTCATAGAATCCGCCATACACACATTAGTTCACAGTTTGGTAAGGAGGAGCCAGGGAATATGACGGATTCTGAAGGCTCTTATATGGAATATATTCACTGTGGTTTTCAAGATAATGATGAATCTGATGAAGACCCTGTGACAGTTTTCATAGAGGACACTGAGTACTTTTATGTTCCTCTGTCTACCATCTTTGAGTGTGAGGAAGAGGATGAGGAGCTTCTGGCTCCCAACAGGACTCTAGAGGAAGAACCAGATCTGAAATTAAAATCTCCCACTGGACCTGATTCTGACATCTTAGGAAATTTGAAGACTTCTCAATCTGCATCATTCTGTGACTCTCTTTCTAAACTCCAAGGCCAGGATCAGACAAATATGAACATGAAAACATGCTCCAAAAAAAAGTTTAGTATAAAGTTTCCAAGAAACAAACTGGCTGCCCTCAGCCAGGTAATCCGAACAGGAACAAACAAAAAAGGGAAAAAGGTTTCTAAAATAGTTGCACATGACGAAGAGCAGAAAGCAGGAAACAGACCAGTCACAGAAAGCAAACAGACCAATGAGGTGAGCATGAGCCAACAATTCCTGCCAGATGACTCCTCTGGCAGGGACATCACTGCAGGTACAAGCCTCTCAAAGTCGTACCCTCGGGTGGAGGAGCTCCGCAAGAACACCTTCGATTCAATGAACAGTTTGGAGGAGTCCATCAAGCAGCTGGAACTGGAACTCAGTGTGGGAAGCATGAATCCCTCATCTGATGGAGCTCAACTTAAAGAAAGAGTGAAAGAAAACAACAGCAGATCTCCTTCCAAAAGAGCAGCCAGTCAGATCGTGAAGAGTAAGAGAGTCAGACCGCAGCCAACCAGCTCAACCAGCTCAACCAGCTCAACCAGCTCAACCAGCTCAACCAGCTCAACCAGCTCAACCAGCCAACAGGTCTGACATTGTTCTGCAGTCACAGCTTCCTTCCTTCAGTGGGTCAGCTGGTGTGGGCTCTTCACTCTTTATTTTCTGGCTTCAACTTTAGTATTGTAAATGTCTGCAAGAGGTTGTTGTTTAGTTTAAATATTTGTTCTCACTCTGAACTTCATGTCATGTCATATGTTTTAGTTTGCTCTTTAAAAAGCTAACTTGTTCAGCTCAGATCAAACATCTGGCAGGATGGGTTATGAAGCTACTCTCTTACACATCCTGACTCATTTCAGCAATATAAAAGAAATAATCTGCTAAAAATGTCTTCTGTGTATTGTTTGTACAATATGCATCTTCAAAACTACTCTGGCTATTAACTATTCATCTGCTTATGGCTAAAATATGACAAATGTTTTACATTTGTCACTGCCTGACACGATGACACACCTGTAATGAACCAATTCCTCCAGTCACATATGAAACACATCGTGGGGAAGTTTGGATCTTACTTTTAGAGCTTGCACAAACAAAGTCTCTATGTACAATTTCCAATCATTTCTATTTCATCCTTGTAAATCAGACCACATAGATGTGACTTAATGTGTAGAAAAAAGATGTGAGCTTGCCAGAGGTGATAACAGAAGCGTTTTTTTTCTCTCTCATTGAATTATAAAAATTTGCAGTTAACATGAAAGTGACTCATCAGCAGAGAGGAAGACATTCTCACATTCAAGCAAGGCAACTTGTAGTTTTTCTTCTCTTTTTGTGCTTGTATTTTTTTTTAACAAAAAAAAAATTAACTTCTGTAATTACAGAAGTTATTAAAAAAAACTGTTCTTACAAGAACAGTTTTTTTATACACAAGAATAAATTCTTACACACAATAAAGTCTCAGTTTACAAGGTGATACAAATTATTGATAACAAACCAGTATGATTTACAAACACATTTATATGCCATTATATGCACATGCACACACACACACACACACACGCAGGCATACAAACAGTGCCATCTACACATGCACAAAACAGAAATTCTCAGTCGTTTTATTTGACAAACTTACCAAACTCAATTCATAAATACATGGTCTGATTTTTAGGGGCAAAACACATATTACTGGAAGTTGTGTCCATAAAAGTCTCCTCTAACCTTTATGTTTCAGTAATTGGCAGATGTGAAGCCTCTAACATTGTGTTCTAGTACATGGCTTTGCAACCTGTGGCTAAGAGTAAATGCAGGAAATTATTACATGAAAGCTTCATGACAGAAAGACACTAAATGCGTCAGTCATTTAGATTTTTTTTGTCCTGTTACTAGGCTGGAAACTGTGCAAATATCAACATCCCATGTATGAAAGTGTAGGCATAATTTTATTGAAAAACTTTTATATTCTTCTTCATATTAAGATCTGAAAGTAAAACTGAAATGGTTGCTCTTTAAACTTGCAACAGATATTTATCTGAAAAAAAATAGATATTTACAATATATTTTTTCAAAAGTAATATTTGTGGCTCAAAACCTACTTTATTTAACTGGACTCAGCAAAAATGTATTTTTAGATTGTAAATGTTGCAGACCATTGTTCTAGTAGAAAGTATATGCCAATACTTCATAGTAATTTTCTTACAAGAAGTAAATAACAGATATTTATAACAGATAGGCTGCTTGGATTTATTGAGAAGATGACCCAAGTTTGCCAGAGTGGCTGGTGACTAAGATTTGTTTTCCTGTCTGTTTGCTAGAGCTCCAACACATCTACTGAGAGGCCCCACAACAAGCTACAGCACGCCCCCTGTGGGTCACCTGAGGGAAGGGCAGAAGTTCTGCAACAGCCCAACAAAAGCAGGTAAACAAGAAAAGAATCCTCTCAAAGTGCTAAAGTAAAAGGAAGCAAACTACCCAAACTTGATAGTAGCATCTTACAGTTTACTCCTTCCGTTTGGCTGGCAATAAGGAATCCAGAATCTAGTAAGATAAGAAAGAACATGTAGTTCAAACACACCCTCAATCCTTTCCGCCCTGAATTTTTTCACAACTACATAAAAGAAGTGCTTTTGAGTGTTTTGCTGTTAACTAATTTTATAACAGGGTCAAGGTCATATAATAAACTATTAAACATTCAATTGGACATAATTTTCCTGTGTGCAGCATTGGGCCCAGCTGAGCTGAACAAACTGTACAGAGAATCAATGTGACCTTAAACTTCTTGAAGAGAAAAAACTTAAAAAGGCTCTCATACATACATTAATATGATTTTGTACTGAAGTTTATGTACAATTAAGGACATTAAGGTTACGTTCATTTTGAGTTTTTTATCGAAGCATTTGAACTGCTCTTTTTACAAAATGGAGAAACTATGAAGTATACAATTTCAATGGTTACTAAAAACTAGAACTGGAACTGCATATTTGAATGTATTGTGGATTTTCTCCACACATTGTTAAACATTTGCATATATATATATATATATATGTATATATATATGTGTGTGTGTGTGTGTATGGAGTTTGCACAGGGGCATCTTGTGAGTTCTTTCATTTTCTTTAGAGAAAGCATTTAGCCACAAGGAAAGTAAACGCTTTGGTTAAAATTCAAAAGCGTCTCAGTTTAAAATGATAGTATTCTAACATAAACCTGTTATGATAGAAAGTCTAACAGTCTTATCAATGGAAACCCCTGAGCAGTGTGCTGTTTACTATTTCATTTTAGGTAGAAAGACGTTGAATGTGTTGCTGTTTGTAGTTAATGTTTTGTGTAAGTACAATAAGCAGACATCAATAGCTCCAGATCTTTGGAGTATCGTTGAAACCATACATAGATATCACATATATGTGTTTGTGTGAAACAACACACAAGCAGTTTGTGTTTGCAGGTCCTGCCTCTGCTGGAAGCCTGGCAGGTCTGGAGCTGCTGTGTGCTGCACGGGGCAGTGGTGGATTTCTAAACATTGTTCTGTTGCTTTATGCAACGTTCTGGGAAACAAATGTTTACCTTTCTCATCCTTACCGCTCAGACAATACCTCCTTCTCTGGTGCTTCTTCACATTTGTTTTTTCCACTTTTTGTAATGGGAATCCCTCCCTTCAGCCTCTTCCTTCTCCTCCAGGAGTCTCACACTCCTTCCTCTTCCCAGACATCCAGGAAGCTTTCTCTTTTCCTCATCATCTTCCTCATCAGTTTCTCCAGCAAACTTCCCACCTTGCTTCCTTAGCTCTTTGTCTCCACAGTGTAATGATAAGCTGTCTGACTCTGTATCATGTCCTTCTAGCAACATGCTGCCTCATCCTCATGCTAACACTAGAAGAGGCCTCTAAGCAGCAAGAGCTATCACTGCCGTCTCTACAGCTACCTCTGTATTCTACTCATCAGCTCCTCCCTCCCAACCTGCCTTCTTCTTCTCAACCACATGATGAGGATGTTGATAATGGACTCCTGAAGTGACAGATGCATCTGAAAATGGGAGTACAGTTCAACCATATGGACTCCAAAAATAAAACAAGACAACCAATGATCACACCATGTTCCTACAGCAATATTGTGCGTGTGCAGGTGTGTGTGTGTGTGTGTGTGTGTGTGTGTGTGTGTGTGTGTGTGTGTGTGTGTGTGTGTGTGTGTGTGTGTGTGAGAGAGAGTGACTGGACTGCACCTCGCCACTCCAAGCCAAAAATATGTCTTACCTGTGTAAGCTATATTTATTATCAAATATATTTTAGCAAAGTAATTATAGACGGTTGTAAGATAGTATTTATTAATAGATACTGTTAATTATGTAAAATTGAATAATTTGCAGGTCATATGTGAAAAAAACAGAATCAATGTATTCTTTCTTACGTAGTTTTCTGTCTCTATTGGGGTTTAGAACAGTTTGAAGTTTTAGCTGTTTGGCTCAGTAGAAAGTGACTTAGAGGCTCCATGTGCAGACAGACGACTGAAATGTTGAGGACACAACATGCAGCTGCAGCAGAGAGACTGCTGGACGTCTTTGACAAAAATATTGACCTAGTAAGTCTTGGAAGATGGTGATGCTGTGGGCAGGAAGCATCTCCTGTTGTGGTCAGTATTACAGTGGCTGTGAAGAAGCTTCTGGCTGAAGATGATGTTGGATACTTAGAGCTGTGTAAAATGTTTCTTATTTGATGAAGAATCCTTCTTCGCATCATCATCATCATCATCATCATCATCATTTTATCAGATCCAAAGAGACTCTTGTATGTCAGGAGCCGGAAGTTGCTCATCCCTGATCTAACTCCAAATTTTGTAATTTTGCATTCCAAAATATGGAATGAAATTTTCTTTACTGCACCACAATGCACAGTCTACTGCCAGAATTCATCAGCCATTGCACCCTGGAACTTAAATTCCTTTCCTTTTTTATTTTTCTGGAACACCCAAACACATATGTGATACGAATACAATATTAAGTCATATATCAATATTATATGTGTAATATTAAGTCTCAAACTTAATATTTCAATTGAGCTATGAAATTCATAGCTCAATTTTATGAGCTATGAAATTGAAGATAATTTCAAAGCTCATGGTTTCAGTTGGTTTGAAGAACAGGCACAGGGACAAAGAACATAGAAAGACTCTAAATAAGAATCTAAAATGTCAACTAAAGGCATGTTTTTGCATGGAGATCTTGTACGTCATCTACTTATTAGGTCAGTCTGTCTTTGTTTTGTAAAAGAGCAATGTTAACTCTTCCTCTGTTCTGTTTCTTATATAAAATGTGAACATTTGAAAAACACATTGAGCAGAAATGCTTGTATTTCCTGTATTTATTTGTGTTTATTGTTCATATAAAAATGTTTCTCCTGATTTAGCTGTTTTTTAGCCATAACCTTGTACCTGAGTCTGTCTCTTGCAACTATTAAATGATTTCTTGCGTGGTAATCGAAACCTTCTCCTGTTGTGCTGAGATGTACCAGCAGAGGGCAGTAGAGACTCGTCAAACTGACCCTCTGTCAGTTTGTTTCTGTTTAAAGTTCTAAAATTAAATCCGGCTAACCTGAAGAGTTCTCACCATAAATCCAACAAACAGGACTGTCTGTTTGAAAGTTGATCTGGAAAGACTTGTGGAATTCTGTCTTAATATATACTGCACATAACTGCACTGATTATTCTTGAAGTTTTCTGGGTTTCTACATATAAAATAAATTAAAAGTAGCATTATTAACCTGACAATTTGAATTTGTCAAATTCAGTCATTTAAAGTGACCTTCAGATAGACAGTCCTTCAGGCTGAAGCTTAGATCTGAGTTGAAGCAGCTTTGATATAGAAAATAATAATCATGTCTATTCATCATAAAGAGACAAATTAGAGTGGAAACCATTTTTAAGACATTTGAAGAATCACAGCATCATATTGATGGTGCCCTGACTATAAGCAGGGCTGGACTAAGGTTGTATGGGGCCTGGAGCTGAATTAAACCTGGGGCCCCTCTTCCTCTTCAGACCATAACCACAAAAGCAGCTTTCATTCCAGACTGGTGGAACCTGGAAGACGAAACCAAGTTCAATTAGCTGAGCTCAAAAGCAATCACTGATAATTGGTTATTATTTGCTGACATACAGATCCATTCAATAAATTAGATTATTATTGAAACGGCCATTCATTTTAGGAACTTTATCACAAAGTAAAACACATCATATAGATTAATAACACATGAATATTTGAAAGCCTTTATTTCTGTTTATTATGATTTTCCACTTACAGCTGATGAAAACTTCACATTTGAATGACTAAATCAGTCCAATAAAGTATGTTTAATGCCTGTTTGAAGGATATTTTATCAAAAGGTACTTTTAATCCAACAAACAAAGCTCATTGGAACCTGTATCCTAATTTACTGAATATGACTGTGAATAAATTATTGAAAGATATAATAATGACATAATGAGCTCAAATACAAAGAAAAGACTCAACTCATCGGTTCAGATTGTAATATGGTAACAAAACCAAACTAAAGATTAATCTTTGCACTTTTACAAAGCAAATTTGCTAGTTGTATCAAATTTCAAACAATTTAACACCTAATGTATCTCTGCTGAAGCCATCAAATCAAATGTAATATAATTTTCATTCTCAAAAAACAAATACATAAAGGTAGACCTGTGGTCTGTGTTAAAATTTAAGCATTTATGGGCACCTGACTGTGTGGGGGTTAGGGTAGCAGTGGCTTAGTTTGCTTATTTCTTTAGCTGGCTCTGACTAAAACACACACTGAAAGGCAGAAAGGTTGAGCACTAACAGTGGGTGGTAACATGGGTGACCGAGTCCAGTCCTGGAGAGCCAGCATCCTGCTCCAACACACCTGGATGATAACCTCAGTGGCCTGGAGCTCAGCAGGACTTTCTGGAAGAAAAGTTCAGAAGCTTCACTTTTCTTATGATATAATCACTTTTTTTTCTCTTCTCCTTCGTTATCTGGACAGAAACAATATGGTGTACTCCAATCATCCATGTTCCACGAGCGTAATGAGATGGCCCAGCCTTGTAATTGGTAAAATTATTAGTCATTATATCCATCGTATGCTAATTAGCTCATAAGTTAATTTGTTGGGCCAGATGAATCCCCGCACCCACTCTGTGTAATTAGTCTGTAATTCTTCTGCATCTTGTGGAACAGGGGACAGCAGCAGTCCTGAAGAGCAGCAGGAGGGACTGGGGACTAATTAGAAATATCTCACATGAAGCATTTCTATATTAATTACAACATTTTCCCTTCTCTGATATTTTTTTCTTTCTTCTCTTCATAATCAGGCTGCATCAGAGGAGGACAATATAAAACCAACAAGGAGCCTGTCTGCTGTTTAATCAAAGATGTGGCTCTTTATTTGCATTTCTAATTGGAATTAATTAGGATTGCCTAAATACTGTACTACTGTGTGTGTGTATTCATGTGTGTGCGTTCACAGGACTGGTAGATATGATTGCTTACAGGGATTTCTTAATTTATCAGAAGATATCATCATCATCAGAAATGCTGAACTGCTTTCTTTGGAGAGAAAAAACAATACTGTAATGAACCAATGATTCCTATGCAGTTCCACAGATCTGGACACAGAGGCTCTAGCCTCTTACAAGTCTTTATGCTTTCAGTTCTTGTTTCATTAGTTTTTCTGGATTCTTGTGTAACTGCAGTCTGTGAAACCCCTGAAGTTCACAGATGACACCAATGTTGTTGTTCTGATTCAGGACCGAGATTGGTTTGTATAAGAACAGGATTCGGTTGGTTGGTCCAATGGTGTGGTCAGAACCACCTGGAGCTAAACACTGTGGATATGAGAGGACTTCCAGGGAACACCCTCCAAACCCCCTACCCTGACCATCCTCAGCTGTGGGTTACTTCTGGTTCCCAGGAACGGCTTTGTCTCCGGACCTGCCTGGTCCTCACTCCTCAGAGACAATATAGACTGGACTTTTTGCAGCAACTCCAGGAGTCCAACAAAGGAGCTACTGATCGTCTTCATGGTTGTTATTCAGAACAGGACGGGTCCAAACTGTTACAAATGTTCCGGTCTGCAGTGAACATCATCACGGCTGATTTCCATCCAGGACTGCTGCAGGTTTAGGGTCAGGAAAGTTGAAGCCAACGTCTCTGCAGACACACATCCTGGAAACAAACTGTTTAGACTTTTACATTCAGATAAGCACAAACCTGCCGTCACAGAGACATTTTCTCCCTCCAGGCTAACAGGTTATAGTTTGCTTTTATTTAAAAAAAGCATGTATGAAGATATCCATCTTGACCTTTAACAGTTTAGTTATATTTAATGTCTGTTGCTGTGAGTGCTGAAGTTCCTTGCATATGCACACAATCTCAAATAAATCTGATTCTGATACATAGGCATGTTTCGCCATCTAACAATGTGCACCACAAACTGTCCATCCATTTTTCCCTCCAGCTTGCAGAGAGAGAAGCAGGTCACACCTACACAGGTCAGTCACACAGCAACAAATAAACAAGACAAGCAGTAGACGAGCAAACTGAGACACATATTTTTGTAGACTCAGCAGTTCATCGACATCTCAAAGCCTGAGTGGCTGAGAAGAGGGAAGTCTGCTACCACCAGACAGAGCATCCCTCCCCCATTCAACTCCTTCAGACTGGCCAGCAGCAACTAGCAAAAGCCTGTTGGAACTGTGCATTTTGTGAACTCATCATAAGCTACTTCTCAGTGCAGCAGTGGTAAAAAATGTTGTTAAAAGGGTTAAGTCAGATGACTTCACCTCCCATTTGTTAGCAAAGTTATTGAAAAAGCAGTGTTCAAAAAATTAAATAGCTTCCTAATGATAACCAAACACTTTGACTCCTTCCGGTCTGGTTTCCAGTCTCACAACAGCACGGAGACTGTCCTTGTAAAAGTTTTCAATGATATCCATATAAATACGGACTGTGGGAGAACCACAGTGCTGGTTCTGTTGGACCTCAGTGCAGCTTGACACTGTTGATCATGACATTTTACTGAATCGATTGGAGAATTCGGTCCCTAACCCTAACCAGCACTCATCTGGTTCGAGTCTTACATAAAGAGCTCAGATTATAACAGGAAGTAAGATTAGCTACCATAATTATGCAGATGATACACAGCTCTACATTACGATGTCACCTGGTGACTTTTGACCTGAACAGATGCTTAGAACAGATAAATGTGTGGATGTGCCAAAACTTTCTCCAGATGAAAAGAAACAAAACTGAAGTTATCTTTGGACCTAAAGAGGAACGATCTAGAGCAGGGATGTCCGGACCTCAAGGGTCGCTGTCCTGCAACTTTTAGATGTTCCTCTGCTGCACCACCTGAATAGAATAATTAGGTCATTAAGGCTCTGGAGATCTG
>CAEFZX010001279.1:0-42736 GCA_903066825.1 Alfaro cultratus | reverse complement strand
CACACACACACACACACACACACACACACACACACACACACACACACACACACTCACACCTAGGGAGAATTTAGAGAAACCAATTAACCTGACAGTCATGTTTTTGGACTGTGGGAGGAAGCCGGAGTACCCAGAGAGAGGGAGAACATGCATACTCTGTGCAGAAAGATTCCGGGCCGGGAATCAAACTCAGGACCTTCTTGCTGCAAGGTGACAGTGCTACCAACTGCGCCACTGTGCAGCCCGCTATTAAAACATTGGGTGGTTTATTCATGACTTCAACTAGTTTTGTTATTTTAACAAAGCAGACGAAAATCACTTTTCTCAGAAGTTGATGGCATCTACACATTGTCCCTTTCATTGTATCAATTGTCAAATAATTGAATAATACTGACTAAAGATCGTGTTGACAGTGTTTTTCCAGAACTTCTTATAAAGGTACGCTGTTTTCTAAGTGTCTCAGTGTTATTGATGTACCAGAAAGAGCTCAAGTAACCAAACAGGAAACCCCTAATCAACTTCATCCAATCTAAATTCCCTCTGACACAAAAGTAGTCCTGATTTACTGACATTTTTCTCCATACACAGGTCATCACAGCCAGCTGAGCCAGCAGCAACACACTCTGCCTGCGGGGCACTTTCAGGTGAGACGCATCCTCGCTGCTGAGGACATCCAGGACGACTTTGACTGGGACTCCATTGTCTAAAGCTGAACTGTGAGTCAAAATAAGAGAAAAGAGACCAGGCGGGACAATACTAATGTGAGTTTTGTAGTGGACAACCTCCTCTGTTCACCGAAGTGAAGAAACGGACGACAATCCAGAAAGTAATGGAAAGTAATTTTCTAAAATCTTGTTGGCCTTTTTTTCTAATACAAGTGGCTGAGGGGTCCAAAAGACAATCATTATTGAAAAAAAAAAAAAGAAGAATTGCAGGACATACTTTTATTGTGTGGGGCAGTGCCAAGTTGTAAACACAATGTTTAAAGAGTCACAGGTCGCCAAAGTATTGTCAAATCCTCTGTGCATTTTCATTTTTTTTCCTCAGATGCGTTTCCTGCAACAGCTGATGTCATGTTAAAGTTACCGCTGATAAAAGAAATGGACAGAAAACTCTAAGCCTGCAGTAGATTGCTGCACATGAATCATATTTCTTGCAAACGCAATGAGCATGTTCAGATATTTCAACTTTTTCTTGGTGTAAACATTTCTTTTACCCTTTAACGGGGCCTCTCTATGCTGCTGAGGATCTGGACAAAGGAAGATGCAGGGAAATGTGATTGAGTGGAGCGCCATCTACTGGTCAAAACTAGAATACTTTTCATTCACCACAGTTCAATCTTCCGGGACATTTTATCTGCCTTTTCAGACATATTTGTTTCTAAAAATTTCTTTAGTATAATAATCTGGTATGCTCAATTTTCATGCTCTCAGGGTGAAATCCTCACACGCATCTCCACTTTTGTGCCATTTCTGAATGAAAATGTCCCTCCTCTGACCTGGCACTAACATGTATCCTGGCTGGTTTGGTCTCAGTTTTAAGTTTTCACTCTTTTTAGTAAAATATATCACTCTTATTGACATCATATATAATGCTTTAGATAAAGCAGTTTTCCTTAAAGATTTCAGTTTTTGACTTTTGTGAAAAATTCTAATTCGAATAATCAAAACAATTTTAGTATCAGACAGAGATAAATAGCCAGAGTAAAAACCAACCTGGGCATGTGTGAAAAACTTAATTGTTGCCTTCGCTGATTATGAATTAACACTGTTTAACAGGATTAACTGGAAAGCTGAGTTAAATTTCACATGTAGACCAGATCAAGAAATACTTAAAATAGAACCTGCCTAACAACGTGGAGCAGGAAGTTCAGCAATATGTTCATCTATACACCTCTAACTAAAAGTATATTGCGGCTATGATCATGCTTATAAGTTAGAAAAAAATGCATTACCTGCATTTCTTGTATTGAAATTGTATTTATACTATTTATTTATATGTATTTATTTATTTATAGGATTCTGTGGAACACTTGGGTTTTTTCCCCCACCAAGAGTTAAGTTTTTTTTTGTTTGTTTGTTTTTTTAATGTGAGACTATGGTACAGCTATACAATATAAATTTATTTTAGTCTTTTTTACCCATCTTTGCCAAAAACAATCAAAACAAACACTACCGACGGAACTCACATCCTGCTACTTTCCCTCAGATAGGTGTTTAATTGTAAATTAGCCTGCAGCTAAACCTGAGTTCAGTTTGTCCTGAGCTCGTCCACACGTCTGTTTAGGGTCATTTGAGAGTGACCTGTTCACCCAGGACAGGTGTTAGCGCCAGGTCTCAGTGGGGCCTGCGTTGGTTCGACTCTGTGCCATGTGTTTAGATCCCGTTTAGCTTCGGCTAACAGGAAATGGTCAGCTCCATATGCTGAAAAGTTCATTATTATTGTGGAGTAAGCTTTGCGGCAGGAGAGAGAGCAGCAGCTTATCAAGTTGGGAAGCAAGTTGCAGGTCAGACTTGGACTTCCCTAAGACCTGTGCCCAGTTTTTGATGTACAATTTACCAGGTGGACCCTCTATATTTCTGAGGGGGACGTGCACAGAGCTTCTGAGCAGACTGAAGGAGTTGATTGATCATTTGTGATGCCTGAATTAGGAAAAAAAAATAGCAGGTTTTGCACAACACTAAGTCTGAGAGCATCTACTTAATAAAAGAAAGACATGTTTTGTTTTGTTTTTCTTTTTGCAGAACTAAAAAGAAGAGACAAAATGCTCTGGTTTGTTCATTGTGACGTTTCTTTTGTCTGTGTACAGTTCTGTATTGTCTCCGATTTTCATTAGTGTACAGATTCATAATGCTAAAAAAATACACTAAAAAATAAATAAATTTCTTTGCAGTAACATTTTGAGCTCATATTTCCTTCAGCGAAATATTGAAACTTAAAGTGTTATTTGTTTCAGAGAAGCTTGATTATTAATTAGGTGGTCACAAAACAATCATTGTATGGACAACAAAAAAAAAACGGGGGGGAGAAATGCTCCTTATTGCCATTCAGTGCTGTGTTACAGTGACCAGCATTTGTATATCTTCTCTGTTTGTATGTTGTCGTCTTTGTAAATAACTGTGTTAATCCTCTGTTTTCCCTTGAAAAACACAGACTGAAAAGCAAAGGAAGCTGCAAATGGAGACGGTATTTTGTTACATGTCCTTCTGGATTTGCATCATGTACATAACTTCAGTATACTGTAAAGAAGTGATCTGGAAAAACAGACAAAAAAAAAGCTGGGACTGGCAAGCTGTGTGTCCAAAAATATTCTGTGTATGGCGGTTAAAATATGTTAAGTGTTTATTAAAATGTCACAAGCCATTTTTACTGCTCTAATCCTGCGTGTGCTGCCATCATTCCACCATTATTCCGTCTTTGGACTGAATCAAAGGCCTGCAGGAGATTAGGGTGATGGGACGGAGGCCTTTCAACACTTTCAGTTCATCACAGTTGATTTGATAAAATAAATTGCCCTTTTTAGAATTAACACTCCTTTTACACTTTTTTGTTTTCCAGATGTGTGGCACCTTTTATATCAGAAGCATCTTCTCTAGTGAATAAGAATAATTTCAAATAAAAATCTGCCTGGGATATTAAGAATTTTGAGCCAAACTGTATATATGCTAAGATATATTTTTGTGGTGAAACGAAACCTAAGGAACAACTAAGTTTCACTTTTTTTTTGGTAAGAAGTGCTCGTCACCTTGCTTTCATCCACACTTGTAGCTTGTTCTCCAATAGGTGTCAGCCAAGTGCCGAGCAACATTTAGTCTTCAGTTGCATGTAAACTCGACAGACCACCCGTGCTTCGTTGTGTAAAAGTCGCACAGTGTTGAGACTGCTCTAAAAGCTGCCTTTCATTGGGTTCAAATCCTTAAAAGCCCTGCTGCTAATCTTATCTTTTCAAGAAAAAGAGCTACACTTTAAGCTATCAATGCAGCTGATTTATATATGCTTAATTTATTGCTATTTTTATTTAAGCAATTAACAAAGGATTCAGACACCAGGTAAAACTGTTGCTGCCTGAAGTTACATATATATATATAAGTAACTTCAGTATTTTTTTTACTGCACATTCATTCAGTTTCTGTCATGTCTTTATATCAGCTGTTTATCTGTTTAAAGTGTGAAAGCTTCCATGAGTGAATGTGTGCAAGCTACTGATACCGCTGCAGGCTTTGCTGGCCTGAGTTGCAGAGCCTCATTCAGGGCTGGACCGCATTAGCCACCTTACAGTCCATACTCAGTGGAGCCTCCTCCCAGCACAACCTGCTCCCCAAACCGCCCGCCCTACCACCAACCCAACCACCCACCTCCTCCCCGCTCAGTTTATTCACCATCTTTTCTCACTCATGCTGTGTGCCATTCCCTCTCTCTCCCGTCTTACACTTCCTCAAAGTGGCCAGAGCTCCTCTTCTATCCTCTCCACATCCTGTCCTGTACAAATTTGTATCCATTTTGCCTAATTCTCAGGGCACTTTTTTTTTTATCCTGAACTTTTTCTTTAACAATTTTCAAATTTAAAAACAAAAATCTTTTCACTTTTTTTTCCTATTTTTTTATTTGGAGGTTGGTCCCATATCCTCTCTCATTCCGGTGTACAACCCTGAACTGTACAAGATCTCTCTGATTTGAGTCTCCCAACGGTTTTTGGCAGGAGAAAAAGTGCTTAGAAGAATTTCCCACCACAATGAAACTTCAGCTGCTGCTCCTCCTGGCCCTGGCCGGCCCTCTCTGCTCCTTCACACGTGCAAGTAAGTGTACTCTTTATCACAGTCCTGCCGTTAGCACACTCTGTCCCCCCTGTGTGCCTCTGCCTCCATGTGCCCTGCATACACCACTCTTTGTCTGCTTTAACCTGTGCTGATCTAACAATAACAATGAAAACGGTGGCTTGAGATGGAAGCAAAAAGTGTTTTGATAAGAAATTAATCAAACAAGTGTTTTTTTTTAAATATTGAAATCTTGAAAAAAAAAATTTTAAATGATTTTTATTTCAAAATTACTGTAAAATTTTAATCTGGCAACCATTGTCTGTAACTGGTTTTAGCAGTTTTCCTTTTCTCTCTCGCTCTCTCTTTCTTTTTTCTTTTATTTTTATTGAGCAATAGCTTTCCATGGCAAATATAGTTGTTGTTTTTTTTAACAGCCACCTCTCCTGCCTTTGTTATATTCCTGATCTGTTTTCATATTATCGCCTGCCACTGGTGCTGAGTCCAGACAACAGGAAGAGTTTGATTTTCTGCCACAACAGGGAAAAAAATGATGTAATAGCGGGAGCTCAGCTGCCTCATGTCTGTAAACTCTTGGCACAGCTAAAGAGAAGAAAGGGAATATCCTTTGGAAGCGTCCCAAAGCACTTCTCATAGACAAGTAGGCAAGGAAGAAGGTTGGGTGGAGGGTAGAGGCAACGGGGGGCTGCAAATTGTAACGTACACCGTACATTTTCTCCAAAATGCTGTCCTACGCTTTCTTTCTTTCTATATGTATATATTTTTTGCAACTTTTCATTTCGACTCCAATCCCTTCTCTCATTCCTAAGTAGGAGTATCATTTATCTCTTGATCTCCTAGGTTCATATCTTTGCCTTTAAGAAAGAAAAGTACCCATAAGAAACAGCCAGCACCAACGGTAGGGAAGGGCCGGGCTGCTTTCGGTATTAATAGAGAGAGCCTCTATATTTAAGAGGGTCATGTGGAAGGGAGAGGGAGCAGGAGACGCGCCCTATCCGTCCCTGTGTGTTGGTAAACTGTTGGACTCGCCAACCCCCTTGGCGTCTACCCATCTTTGGTTGGGGTGTCAAAGCTTTAGCTGCTTAAAATCCCCCTGTCATGCCTCACCCCCCTGCCTCGTAACAGCTCGCCTCCTTTCTACAACCCTACCAGTCTGATGAGTTTAACCCTTAACAGGGGAAAAATATATTTAAACTTCAGAAAGTATCTTTACATTTCAAAAAGCAAATGGAACAAAAACATAGAAGTGGGCACGTTTTTCTCCATCTTATCTTCTAACTTAACAAGGTTAGGAATCCTGTAAAAGCTTCCTTCCATTCATTCCCCCACCCCTGTTCTCGCTGCTAATGAGTTTTGTCTGCCTTGCTGGCCCAGTAACACTCCGATCACATCTGGCTACTCAAAAGTGGGTCAAACTTAACCTCACGCTCTTAATATGAGACCCAAACCAGTAATGGCGAAACATAAATATATGAGCCGCACGCATATTTTCATGTCAGCTCATGAGTCTCATTTTGAAAAAGCAAAAACGGCACAGTCATGCTTTTGAAATTTTCCACAGAGGGAGAGAGAGAAACATCTGTTTTAGGAATAGGAGGCAGAGAGGCTGTTTTAGCGCTGACGTCCTCAGTCTGCAGCAGTCTCTCTCAGACCTGGGAGGAAATCCACAAACGAAGCTGAGGTGGAGAAATGTACAAACCTCTGTAAGGATACCATCATGGGCCTTGAGAACGCACATAACTGGGAAGCCCCTGACAAAGAAATCGGTAGCTGGGTGTGTGCTTCACTTCGTGCAACCAAAGGTTAGAAAGATTAGGAGTTTAGGAGAAGAAGGTTGCAGAGGAAATTTGGGAACGGATTTTTAGGGGTGCTGCGATCGAACCTGCAGGCCATGAGAATAATGAATAACTCGTTGTGATGCCAGTATCTGCCGCCGGTGATGAAGTCCAGATGGGACCTGCTCTGTCTCTTTATCTGAGTAAAAGGGGTAAAAAAAAAACATCAGGCATTTGGACACTCATTGTGTGGAGTTAGTGATAACGGTGCCTGCGAATATTCCCCCCTGGCCTCGGGTTTCAAACCTCTGCATAGTACTGGGTAGCATTATCAGCAGTGATGTCGTCTACTGATTTTGTGGGGGAGTTCTGCCAGATGAGCAGAGTGTCTCTTTCAGTTCTCTCCTTTAGCATCTTGAAACATTCCGCACCCCAAAGGTGGACATGGTCTCTCACTCCCCTCACATCGTCTTTCCCTCCCACACTAAGCTGTAAATTAGAACGTACAGACATACGTAAACAAAGGCCCGCTGTGGCAGCTGATTGTGATAGTCTCTGCGGATGGAAACCGCTACTCCCTTTGTTCTCGTCTCGCCCTGTGTGTTGTTGTGTACCTGCTTCGCACAATAACTCCCATGAAAGAGATTTTATTTTTGTCAGGCAGAAAGTGCAGCTCTCTGTCTTCACACAGCCTCTTTTACCATCTCTGTCTGTCTGCAGCACTTAATGCATGCCAATCAAAGTCAGAAACCAGGGTGGCTTGAAGTAAAAATATTTTTTAAAACCTTTTGTCATATTTACACACAAGCTTATGTCTTTCCTCTTAATGAACTGTGGTCAGTACTGGATATAGGTTTAGATTTAGATTCATAATTTATTGCGAGTTCCTTTCAAAATGTATGAAAAATATATCTTGAATATTGTTTTGTATTGGTGCGTGTGTGTGTGTGTGTGTGTGTGTGTGTGTGTGTGAGAGAGACTTTATATCAGACATTCACCACAGCACTAAGTGGAGATGAACCATTCAGAGATTTGCAGTGGATTCCTCATCTCTGTTTTTTATGATCTAGTACTTTAATATATAAGAAGGTAGGAAGATTGGAGAAAATTATGGTGAATATCCTTTTCTTGCCAATATCAGTTATTTAGTGCTTAATGACATCATTTCACCCTGCGTATCAGACAGCATTAACATTTTTTTTTTTACAAAGTTCCCATTTTAAAAATGCTTCTAGCATCTTCACAGTTAACACAAAGAACTATCTGAAAATGTCAGTGTTTCTATGTAGATTCTAGAGAATTGAATCTTTTCCAAAAGGTTAAGTTTTGGTAAAGTCATTTTGCTGTTGATGGACAGATTTGTCCCCATTGTGGGACAAAAAATGAATTTCTATTCTATTCTAGTCTGTTCTATTCCATTCTGCTCTAACATTTCCGAATCCAGCATGTATCATAATAGACTGAGGTCAGATGTTTAAAAAGATAAAACTGACCGACTGTTCTGTACTCTATTCAGTGATCCAGTTATTTACTCAAATTCTTGCTGTGTTTCTCTCTGAGAGTTTGGTCTTTGATTAACTCACACACATAAAATAATTTTATCTTTTTACAATTTTTGTTTCCCCTTACAAAAATAATAAAACTTTGAATCTCTATTGTTTACCATTGTCAGTGCAACAAATAATACATCTGGTGAGTTCACTGATCGGGGTTTTTGACATAACAATCAGCTCACTACTGGTCAAGACCACTGAAACTGAAAAATCGCAGACGATGGGGTCTTTCAGCAAGACCCCTTTCTTATGTGGGTAAAATGATGTTGACTAGCTAGCTATTAAATCCAACTGGATACAGACGTTTTGGTCATAAACCCAAGCTAAAGCCAACTGCGCTTCTTCCCCGTCTCCGTCTACAATCAAACCACTTTCCATGCATCTTCGCTGTGGAAGTTCGGCCAACCGGAACCTCAGCAGTTGCTAATGCAATTCCTCTTCCAAAATAAGCTGTTCACCGTACATCACACATCACCAAAGACCATGTGTAACCCCTTGATTGAATCATGTGGAGCCAACTGTAACAAACAGCCATGCAGGCATTCTCAAACTCTAACAAGAGGGCATCTGCTAACATTTCAGGCAGTTAGATGCTGTTTCAACCTTGCTTGATGCTGAATTGGAGGCAAGTGAGTGTGTATATGTGTGTGGTCAGATTGATTTGATATAGGATAAAGGGTGTGTATTTGGAGCCCTTTCATAGCCTTGTTGGCCTAAAAAAAAACACAATTGGTTTGCAACCATGAATGTTAGATTGGGGGATAGTTTCTTATCACTAAGTTGGAATCAAATCAAATCTTATTAATTATCCAAAGTGTGGCACTCACATTTTTGAGACAACAATGACAACGGCACCATTACAAAATTGTTTAAACTCGGGTGCGCTCAGGAGCTGACAAAATTAACATGCCCTTTCAATGGTTAGCTCAAATGTGATGGTAGTAGTCCAAACTTATTCTCTGGGGTTTGGTTCCAGGCCTGGACCTGCTCTGGATTAGATGTTCAGATTCAGTATTATACCCTACATGTCCAAAAAGCCGACCGCATTCATCATGACATCATGTTCCCCAGCTTCTCAGTTTTGAATCACTGAATACCCAAGGAAGAACCCTCCCACTCTTGCGATTTCAATCTGTCCGACCTTCCTATCTCCACCCCTACGTACAATGATTCAGTGCTTTCAAAAATTTTGCCCCTGACAAACTTATCCTCAGGGATCAGTTTGTTGCTCTCCTCAGGGAGTGGCATGGTCACAGAGAGAGAGAGATGGAGTAGATTAAAAGAGGGGGGGATAAAGAGGGGAAACAGATTTTGCCAGAGTTGCTCACTAATGCAGCTGCATTAACCCAGAAGGGTTATTTTTGTGGGGAGGAAATACTACTCCGAGCTAATTGTGGGAACTGAACACATAATGAAACAATTGTTAGAGGAGTTTAGGGGAGGTGATTACACATAGTGTGTAGTCATACTCTGTGAAGCGCAGACCATTTTATCTTCATTTACAGACGGTCCAAACAAACAGATTGAAGCCCCTCCGCCCCCCATTCAGCGGTCGGCGGCAGAGGGAACAAATGTTTTGTTATATTTCGCCCGCCTGGTCATAATGAAGGCGGCGAAGGCCATCCAGGGTTATTTTTGTACGTTTTGAAAGGATTCGTTATCGTTTCACATATTTAGTAGAAGTCTAATAAAGTGGAAATGGACAGACATTAATGACAGTGGCTGAGCTTAAAAAACTCTTTTTCAGCTCTCAGTAGAAATAAAGTTTTGGGGCATAAGTAGATTTCTAACCAGCAGATTTCACTTTTCCATAAGAGAAGGAGTAGTTTGTAAGCCAACTTTTTGTCAGTGGAAAGTTGATTGCAGGCTGTAATTTTGGTGCCCCGCTGAAGGCTGGCTCCTTAATTTTCAAGTGGAGCTGTTCAGGCTAAACTTTCAGTTGTGGCTGGAAGGATATAGACTTTGGGGAGATGAAGCAAGCGCTACTGGTGAGGAATGATTGCATTGAAATTAGGCTGGCTCACAGTCAATGTGAGGATAAATACATGTTTGTTTTCTTAAATATTTACAAGATAATCAGCAGCACAGACAGACGTGTAGGCTATAAAAATGCTTAATTTTAGATGTCAATTATTCAAGAGAGGATGAAATGTGACATTTTCTTGACATGATTGACAAATTTGGGCTTTCTCATTTATGAAAGCAGTTATCAAAATGTAGCCTCACATTTTGATAACTGCCCAAAATGTATTCTTTAGGACTTGAAAAAACAAATTAGAAGTTCCCACACTCTTAGATGTTGCATCAGGTCTGAAGTGGGCTTGCAGCTCAGGGTTAACAAGCCTTCCCGTGCCGTCCTGACACTGCGGCTCCTTCCACAGGAAATGAGGCAGAGGATGTGGCATTCTCCTACACAGAGAAAAGACGCAAATGTGAAGGCAGGATGGAGGGGTGGAGGAACGGGGGGAGGATGTACATTTTATGAGGTCACTGGGTGTGGCAGACTCACTGGCTTTGGTAACTGTGCACTAATGATGGGACAATAGTAATGAGAAATGCTGCATAAGTCTTTTGTGGCACCCTTCTAAACAAACGGGAGAACCTCTGTGTCGAGTGTCAGTTTGATTTAACAACCTCACTCTGTGGGACCAGTCCAAAAAGGGAGAGGACAATGCATCTGCTTGCTTTTGTGGGGTTTTGCAATCATTTGAAATTCTGATTCACTGTCTCTTTGTGATGTCATGATGCCACAACCAGATATTGCAATAAAATGCACAGTTTCTGATCTTTACAAGCTTGTAATGTCACACAAGCACTTCACTGAGAACGCGTTTACTTTATTCACAAAACTGATAACTGATTTTCAAGCCAGCATGTGGTCACAGCTCAGAGTGAAGCTTCAGGATAAAAACTCAAATTTCTACTAGTTTACCTAATGCAAGATAAGAGGGGGAAAATAAGCATAAAACTTATTTGGGAGAGAAAGCCCTTCCTTCATAAAGTGGATTTGTATAATATGGCAGAGAAAATGTAGATTATTGGATGTTTGTATGAAAATCAGCATAAATAAAAGTGTTAAAGAAAACTTATTTGGGATCTTTTATGATTGCTCCCCTCAGGTCCCACGACAGTCCCATACTTCTCTTTGGCAACAAAAGAAGCAGAAGAAACAATAATCACCGGTCCTTCTCCCACCGACCCACAAGTTGCCCCTCAAGATGAGGTGCTCAGTACTACTGAACCGGTGGCTGCAACTGAGGCCGGCACCGATGTCCCTACTACAGAATCAAATCAGATCCTTGATACAACTACTGTGGAAGTAACCAGAGCTCCCACCGAGCACACTTCAGCCTCCGCTGAGACGTCTTCACCTCCTCCCGAGACCACTGCAGCTCCCGCTTTCGAAACCAGTGGCCCTGAAGAGACCAGTAGCCCCTTCATTGACGAGACCGTAGCACCGATTGATCCCATCACGAGTGCGGACGCAACTACGGGGACCGACAATGGCAACGCAGCTGTAACGGTGGAAACTCAAGGTGACTTAAGACTCAGTCCAATAGTCTGCAATTTTTCAGAACGATAATAGTAAAAATAATCATTTGCAGATGAAAAACACCCTAATAACCATTATCTTTCAGAGGGTCTGAGCACCGGACAAATAGTGGGAGTTGTGATTGGTGCCATCGTGGCCGTGGTAATTGTCATCTCTGTGGTGATCGCAGTGCTGAGGAGGATGGGCAAATACTCGTAAGTCTATCTCCTTCTGTATATCACCTGTCTTGCTAAATTTTGCATGTCGAACGTTTCTGATTTATTTTTTTTTTATGTTAGAATGGCAAACTTCAATGCAGGAGGAAGAAACATAAAGGTGTAGCAGAAAGGAAATGGCGCAGAATTTTCAAAGTTCCTTGAAAATATCTAAAAAATATTGGATGCATTTTTAACGAGCCCCACTGAGTTCACACTTCACAGCTGCAAGTCTTTTAGGGTCTGTCTCTCGGCAATAAGAGACAGACCTATTAGTCTTTAAGAGTCAGTCTCTTCCAGATCTTGAAATCTAGAGACTGAAAGCGTTATCTTTTTCATTTTTCAAGTGTTGTCATATTACATGGAGAACATCTAGACATAAATTTTTCATCTTGCAACAGATATTACTAAAGAGAAGCACAATGTTGCCATGACAGTGTTTCACAATGAACATTTGTAGTGAAATTAAGTTAAATGCATTATGACCTAATTAGGTGATTATGAAGGCAGCAGGTTACGTTGCATTTTAGGGGTATCAGTGTCAAAAAGGCTAGATACATGTTTGATTTTTATTAGAGAAATATTCATTGCGTTGTGTCATATAAAGCCACAAAAAGTTTAATGTTTGTCATCTGAACTCGACAACATGTACTCAAATCTTCGTAACCTACTTTCACTGTAAGCCATGTACAGCTCTGACATTGTTGACAATACTGTGGATGTTAAAACAAAGTTGTGCTCAGAGTCATCACTTCTTGCTTTCTCTAAAAGTTGAGCCAAACCTTTAGTCATTAATTACACTGTCCCATTACATCATTTACAGTGATGTAATGGGACTTGTTGGTCTGTGGTGATAAGTTGACATTGGATTCCCAGCACTGCAGCATTACGACCATAAATGGTCTAAAGGTGTCGAACCTATTTTGAAAACCTTACTTCCCTCTGAGAAATAAGCAAAATCTCTTCCAAATGACAGTGCTCCCACAGAACACACCTTCCATTATGAGAATATGATGGTATTGGATTGTAGTAAGTGTCTTTTTTTTTGTGTTTGTGTGTGTATATGTGTTTGTCATAGGTCTACCAAGAGCAGAAAACCTGCAAAAAAAGACAGCGTTGTTGTCTCTGTAAAGTTCTCCGACTTAATTCTGTCTCTTAATGATTTGAACCCTCCACCTACCCATTTTACTCTCCTTGTAACAAACATTTTCTCCCCATTAAAACACTCCTGACACTCTGGTGAAAGCTGCTCCTTTTACTGACACACAGTCCCATGCCTTCAAGATGTAAAAATTAGGCATTCATGGTGACAAGTGACTCTCTCTTGCCTCCAAATTACTCTGTTTATTGACTCAGTGTCAGTTTACATGAGCAGTGGTCATCAGGAGGACAGGTTACATAATGGCAGCTTGATTTAATCCCTAGGAACAGAAGATTTGTGTTTGCTGGGGCTGGGAGTTAGAATCAGCCATTTTTGTTTGTTATTTCAGCAACTAATGGTTCAGTTTTGTCTGATTGCTTACTGTCATTCCAAAAACTTGATGGTAAGATATACTTAAAGCAAATAAACAAACTAAAAGCTTATGTAACCCATTTCAATCTGTTATTAAAATCTACAGCTAAGTTATTTTTTTCTATCTATATTTATATCAACCTGTGACTAGTAAGAGAAACCAAGTTACCACCAGCAGCAAATTAATGTCACAATAACAGAAAGCTTAAATACTCTGAATTCAGCAGGATAATGTTCCATTTAAAAGCCCTCACTGATTCTTTTTTTTTTTTTCTTTCCTTCTGTCCTCTGCAGCCCTTGAAGAAAAAGTCAACCAAGCAGCAGGAGCGTGGAAAGTTCTGGAAATCCTAAACTACTGAACTGTGACTTTGAGTTTGATAATTAAAACGAGCACAATGCCAGAACTAAACTAATCTAACCTGGACTTGAAATGATGCCAAACCGAGGGGTGCAGTGAGGGTCGAGTGTTTTGTTGTGTGTATATACAGTGTGTACTGTAACGTGTGTGAGACAAGAGGGGGTGCAAAAGTCAACATCTTCGTTTTCCCCTGCTTACCTCCCCCCAAAAAGCTCTCTCTTCCCTCGTGTTCCTGAAGTGAACGAAAAAAACAAGGGGACAGCAAATTCTTTTGTTGTGCTTTTTGAATTCATTTTGTTGATTGAATAAACAAACAATTATCTGACATCAGGAAGAAGGCATTGCTCTCCATTAAAGGGAAGTCGGTAAGCAAAATTACTGTTGAACTTTGAGAAATCAACGTAATGGAGAAATGTATCAAATACAAAAGGGGGATGGGAGGGTAGGAAATAGAAAATACTGTTGCAAATCCACAGGATGTATGTATATATATTGAATTCATTGGCGCTACATAGGATAGAGCGAGCAACGTTCTCATTTGCTTGCAGTTGCATAGGCTAGAATTTGACAATATTCAGTATACAGTATGAACAGGCAAACATAGGATGGTGTACAGTGCCTCAAAAAGCATTATGCCCCATTATAGTTTTTTTTCTTTTGCTTTTTTTGCACTTAAATGTTGCAATAAATGGCAGTAAGTTGCTGCTAGAAAATTTTTTTGCAGAATTGTTTTAGTTTGGCCCCGTTGGAGGGTTGCTTTAGCATAAGCAAGCTGTTTAAGGTCATTCCACTGCACACAAATTTTACAAAAATCTGGACTTTGACAATGCCAATCCAACTACTTTTTATTTTATTAGGCACTGAAAGGTAGAATTGCTCAAATGCTTACATAAACCAAGCTGCTTAAGTTCAGTCACGGCCAGTCATCAGTCATTTTGGGAAATTTCAAACGACT
Source organism: Alfaro cultratus (assembly GCA_903066825.1). Classification (NCBI taxonomy): domain Eukaryota; kingdom Metazoa; phylum Chordata; class Actinopteri; order Cyprinodontiformes; family Poeciliidae; genus Alfaro; species Alfaro cultratus. The sequence goes on along the minus strand of CAEFZX010001279.1, from coordinate 28,060 downwards.
TCTTCACGTCTTTTTTGCTCAGCAGTGGTTTTTACTATTAAAGACACTTTTGCCCACTTTCTTTACTATTGCTGAATCATGAACTCTGACCTTAACTGAGGCAAGTGAGGTCTGCAGTGCTTTAGATGTAATTCTGTGTTCTTTTGTGCCATCCTGGATGGAGTCATTGATGCCCTCTTGGAGTATTTTTTGTCATTTTTAGCCACTCCTTGAGAGGTTCACCACTGTGCCATGTTTCTCGTTCTTTTAACCTCCTATATGTTGTCAGGCAGGTTTTATTTAAACAATTTATTGATTCTATATTCCCGGTTGTATTTAGGCCTGGATGTGACTTGGAAAATTAAACTCAGTTTTCAAAAAACACAGACAAGTCGTGATTTACCAGGGTTAGTGGGCATGTTTTTGTATACATAGGACTGGGCTGGTTTGGATAGTTTATTTCCCCTCAATTAATACAAAAAATAATAAGGGAACTGATTTTTGTAATCACTCACTTTATGTAAGTGTGCTATTTTTTTTTTTTTTTTTTTTTAAAACATCAAACATTTGAATGTAACAAAAACAGCAAGAACAGAAGAAACCTGTAATGGGGCAAATACTTTTTCACTGTAGTGAAGTCGTTCTAGAACACCAGTTAGAATAGTTTCCCATGCGGCCGACCATTGGCCGACACCTCGGCCAATTGCATGAAGCACAGTGTGCAGACCTTGTCCCGACCATGGGCGACCTCTTTGAGGATGAGCGCAGCAGAAACAGCAGCCCTCGTTTGCAGGAGCACCGTGACATTCTGCCCACTTTAACACTGACACATTAAAACCTAATACATATCTGTGAAATTTAGCAGAAGGGTTTGTGCCACTGTTTCTGGTATTCTCTCGCTAGCGCAGAGGATTTCAAAGTTTTGAAGTGTGCTACGAGTGTGTCTTGAATGGACCTCTTCAGCTGGCCCCTGCTCTACTTCGGGTCCCTGTGCTGCCATAGGTTGGTAGATGTGATATAAGTATTAGCTTAACAGTGTATTCTTCTGTTTATGTTACCAGAACAGCCATCCAGTTGTTAACTGCATATTGCACACAGGATAACATTTCATAGCTGCACTTAGTTTTAGTGCTCAGTGTTAAGCAGGCATTTTTTTTTTATATATTGTGTTCCAACTGTAACTGTGCTAACTGGGTGTATACATACTTTTATCCTACCCTGCCTGCTTTTAAAACTTGTTTAATATGTGCACTGAACGAGAGGAGTAATGTTTAATGATTTAGACTTTAGACACTGCAAATGTTTGCAATGATCCATTTCTTTTGCTTTGCCATGATGTCGTCCATTTGTGCCATGTGTTTCATGCAAACCTCTTATTTAATTGCAGTGTTTTTGTTCATACAGTTTCAATAAAACAAGAAACTTTTCACACACTTGCTCATCTCCCTCTATTTATATTAGAAACCAGCCATAAAAATGGACACAACTGAGCTCATTGTTGACCAGCACTGTACTTCCCCTCTTATATACTTGTGACCGTTACAGTCCCATGACACTTATTTTCTATTACAAATGTTAACAAGTTGCCCAGGGCTCCGTCCAGCTGCCTTCTTTCTAATTGGCCAATTCAAGGAGCGCTTCAAATTAACGAGAGGGAGAGAAAACAAAACCCTTTTCAAGCTGGCAAACAAGCAGCACCAAATATGGAGAGCCCTACAACTTGGGATCGTCGGGTCGGTTGGTGCCTCTGACAGTTAGGTGTGTTTTTTGCGTCATGTTGTGGAGTTTTTCATACAGTGCTGTTAAGCTAAGGCAAGCCTCCAGCAGTAGGCTGCGAGTTGCACAGAGATGCTCTATGTCTGGCTCCCTGTCCTCCGTGTGGTTTTAGGCACCAACCCAACACCTCCCACCCCACCCCAGCCTCTGCCCCGTTGGCGAGCTTCATAACTCCCTTTAGCTCACTCTCTGGGCGCTGACTGCCGGGAACAATGGAGGCTTTTGAGAGGGGGCAAATGGAGAGGCTATATGAGCCGTGGCTCGCTCTCTCCTCACTTTGGCGAGGCGGAGGTAGTGGGGGGGGGGAGTCTGTGCGTCCTTGCAGGGTGGAGTCACTTCCTGGGTGGGCCCTTCTTCCATCATGTGTTTTCACATCCACACACACATCATACAACATGTTCTAATAAAGATTTAAATTATAAGCTTTGCTGATGAAAAAGACCCACTAAAACTTTAAGAGTCGTCCATCAGTGAAAGGCCTGAAAGCAGTTATTACAACACACAAATGGAGGAATTTACAAAGATTCAAGCCACATGGTCTTAACAGCACAATTGTTCTAAATCATTTTTAATTACCTCTAAAAACAAGCCTACTTGTGACATAACATTAGTCAGAGACACATTCTTACTCAACTAAAGGTGACTAAAACATACTCAGAGAGGTAGGACGAACCCCACCCAAGGTCTTGTACACAGATGTATAGAGATATGTGAGATTATTTTTCTTAAACTGGTATTGGAAGATTTATCAGATGATTGTTTCAGTTTGTGTACAGGATTACACTCAGACCAAAGTAAGCTTTTCTAATCATCAGAAAAATTCAGTTGATGCCCATTCAGCTACAATTAATCCCAACTGTATAATCGAAGCACAGATTGTGAAACAATAGGAGAATAGCGTAGATGATAAGCAGACATTTGTTTACAAACCTCATCCGCCGAAGCTTGAATGGGTAATGTCTCACTTAGACTTTTCCGTATCAAGCACAAGGTCAGACATGTCATGAGTGACAGTAGCAATAAAGAGCTGCCACTGGATGTTTCCACCTGTGAGAAGAAGCTGGGGAGAGTGAAGAAAGCACAAGGAAAATACAAAGAGAATATGGAAGTGTCACACTGAACTTCTACACCAGGGATGTGTTCAAAACGGCAAAATGAGTCATTCAGTCTACAGCTAATCTTATCAGGAGCAGCTTGAGAACACGCCCACAATTCAGTTCCCCTCTCAAAAAATTAAACCAATGTTTGTTTCAGTTGCCAGGGGAATGCAATAAGACTTGACACTGTTCACAAGCAGAAGTTTTGACATACTGTTTACCAGTAACTCGTTCTCAATCTGCTGCTGAAGCTCATCCCACAGAATTGGCAGCAAAACTGTTGTGGGTCGACTCCAGCTCTGCAGTCATAGTCCACGTTCACCAGCATGCATAGATAACATGCAGGACTTTAGGTTATAATGACAAAAAGTGTTGCTACCACCTTTGAGTGCCACAGACAGCTGAGACCGAGAGTAGACTTGGGAAGGGGAGAACTGGGAACCTGGCAAATGGGTGAACAGGGTGGCAGGCATGGACTAGGTGTTGTTGATGTGTGGTAAATGTTTGCAAGGATGAAGAATGGGTTACCTACATTTGCTGGTGTTAGCTATAGAAAGGCAGAGTTGCAGAAAGCAATGACTAAGTGAACATGTTTTCTCAGTGTGTTCTCTGAATGTTGATGAATCTGTGCGTTTTTGTGCTGTGTTTCTCTCCACCACCGCACAGTGTCGACTTGTATTTGCATGTTCGCATTTACATGCTCTTGTCTGCACATCTGGCACTTGAGACGAAAGCAATAAATTTCATTTTGATGCCAGTGACATAACATCTTGTCAGATGACAGTCATGTCTTTGTCTTTGCTGGTGTGGCACATATCTTCCGTCAGAGACCCCCATTGTTTAATGCCAAAGTCTTACTCAGTGATCTTTCTGATATATGGACATGTTGGGATCCACCTCGCTGGCTTTCTCTCTTTGTCTCTCTTGTCTTACATCTTCATGTTGATGTTGAATGTTACATTGTGTGGAGAATCATTGGCACAAACCGGTGCCCATCGCCACAGGACATGCTAACTAGCATCTGGCACATGTTATAGCACAATCCCCACTTCTTGTCTGAGTTTAAAGGGATAGTTCAGATTTTTTTGTTTTTGACTGTTTTCTGTTAAAATGTCAAAAACACTTTATATCTCACTAAGAGTATGTTATCCTTCTTGTTTAAATATTTTATTACCATTAGCTCACTTAAACGTATGCTTATTTTTCTGCTGTTGAAACCAGATGTTTACCTGCAAAACACATAACTTTCTTTCTCACTGTTTGATATTAAATCACACTAAACTTCTGCTGCTTCAGGCCAGTTGGGATTACCAAAAATAATTTCTATTTGCTAAATGCAAAAAATATCAAGAGTTTTTTTTTTAATTTCAAGATTTGTAGATACTTTCTTTAAAGTCAGAAGTTTATATAAATCACACTTTGTGTTCATTTTGGCCCATTCCTCTTTACTGAATAGCTGTAACTAAGTGAGGGTTTTAAGGTAGCATTGCTAGCACAAAACTTTCAGGGGGTTTGCTATGGACACTCAAAAACACTGACTTTGTTTTACTCTAGCCACCTGACTAAGTAACTTGTTTGGTGGTATACTGAAGCTTAAATTTCTTCAATATTCCATATTGCTACCCAATGTTATTTCCTTGTGATGTCATCTAGTTTGTAAAGTGCACAATATTCTCTTTTGGTTGTTTTGAGTTTGTGTTTCATGTAGGAAGATCATTGGTGACACACCATCTGTTGCTATCACTTCCTGTGTAGGTTTCTTGCGTAAACAATTGCCCATGGTAAAAAGCATCAGTACCTACAACAGTATTTGCATAAACTGGCATGTTATTTTGTTAGACTGTATTTATTTTACAAAAGTAAAAGAAAGTTTTAGTCTTGGGCTTGTTTTGGACAACTTTTTAGGTTCAGCCTATCAGACCAAGTAATCAGGATTTATAAATTCTAACTTCCCAGTTTAAAAAATCAATTGGAAAACCGTCTGCAGTTAGATTTCCCAGTGAGAAACTTTAGAAACTCTGATTACCCCCAGTTACAACTTGTAAAGCTGACTTTCTGTTTCAACATGGCCCCTTCTCATATCAACAGTAGTAAAATGTAATGGAATCATGTTTATTTTACAGAATGCAGATGTATCTTGTAAAATACAGATGTTTCTTGTAAAATAAGATGCATTTAACATTGATTTACGATGTTAAGTGTAACATCGTAAATCAATGTTATATTTAGCACCTGCAACAATAAACGGAACAAATTAAAAGTGGCACTTGCTCACGGAACGGGAAGCTTAAAATGATGTTTGTAAGAGCTACTGCAAACAATGTCTATGGCCGTCACCATGTTGAAATTCTGACTTCCTAACTAAAACACTGTTACTGCTGGGTTTGTCTGACATCAAACTGAGCGGCAAATTCCAACTTCTGAGGTAACGCAGCATAAATGAAGAAGTCAAAAGAGTTATCTACAGCAGGTAAGGCACCAACTGCTTACAGCAGTTCAACAGAACCCCAGTTAAAAAATTCTAAGCTATCCATTTCATGTTCTAAAGGATTTTTGAGGTCAACAAAACAGCCTCTTAAAATAAAACCCAATTTACATTTATATTGGATATTATTTTCTGTTTTGATTTGACGTTGAAAACAGTGGCCTTGGGAACTAAATCTAACAGGGTGTACATACATTCACAACTTACCTGCAGAAATCATATCCACATGGAAACACTCACATGCATGTGAAAACATCATGACACGGTATCGTTAGCCATTCTGTTCGGATATAGTTGGGGATAATGCAAACAAATCAAAAGTTAATATACAGAATAGATGCTGCACATAGTATGTTGCTCTGATTTACTGTTGGGAGCAATAATTCAGCTCCACAGGTATCTGCTATGACTTAAAATGTCTCACTTAGCTTTTACAGGTTTAGGCTAAAGGGTCATGTTTCCGAGTTCATGTCCACACACATGATCATACGCTGCAGCAACTAAACAGATCATGTTTCTACTTGCTTTGACTTCCCAGGGGTCACCAAGTTATGAATACATACCTTGGCAAATTTAAAAATGTATGATCTCTGTTTACACCAGCTAACTCTACAGCTCACAATATTAGCTTTGTCCACTTTATGATTTTCTTTATATGTAAACTTCAACTTGTCGTCTTTGTTCCAGAGTGCAATTTTTTTTCCCTTGATCATTCTGTTTGCGTCATTTGCCTAATTGCTTGTATTTCCTTCAACTTTGACGCTTCAGCATGTGGCTAAGCAATGATTTGATATATGTGCAACACAGAGACCCAGTTTCAATCTGCTGACTAAAGTTTCCCAGCTGCAGTTGCCGTCAGCTGTAAAAGACACACCAGAACTTTTGGCAGGTCCACAACAACTTAGAACATGCTATAAATAAACACAATCGTAACCAAACTTCCACTGAAAAAAAACAACAATAAAAAAACTATTCACTGCATATTCAATTACTTTTTTTCCACGTTGTGCTGTTTCAGCAAGTGAGCTGCGGGGTTTAGAATGCTGATTCTAAAATACAGAGAAGGAAAAAGTAAGGCTTAGCAGGGTGGGTTAAGCCTGTTATTTATGATCTTTCATTATGGCCCGCAGAGGCCTGGCATGTGGTGTCACAGTGAAACGCCACTCAACCCACATGCAACATAACAAGAGAGACATGCCATGCATGTGTCATAAGAACACCACCCATGTGCACCACAATGTCACAGATGTACATCGGGCAGGATGAGGGGTCCGAAGAACTCCTACAGGTTGGAAATAATGCTATGGAAAGCCAAATAGTTAGCTTTGTGTCAGTGTAGGTGTGAGATTGATATGAATCCAGCTGTTGGGATTCAATTGACAATTGTTAAGGAAAACAGAGAGGAGAACACATACTATTGCTCGTTATTAATCTTCAGCATGTCAGCACAATGTGTCTTCTGTTTTCTGAACAGCTGTGAAACAGAAATGACAGAGATGATTAATAGATAGGAATGTGGCTCTTATCCAACAGTGCTAAAAAAATGGGAATATTTAACCAAGAGTTTATTGTATTTTACAATGGTGTTTTCTGTCTATTAGGAAAAAAATATTATTTTCATCTACTATCCCGACAGATTTAGAAAGATTACCTCAAGAATTCTGCCATTAATCTATTGCCCAAAAAATCTACACAAGACCCATAAGTTTTAAGTTACAACCATTGCAACATCCTGGAAGCTTCACTAGAAATCCTTAACTAATATTAATGTAAAAGATTATCTGAATAACTAAATAAGTCTTTAAATAATTATTTTGGGGGAAAAAAAAGGATGGAATGGACAGGTTACTAGTCCATTGCAGGGCAGCACAGAGACAAACACTCACAAACACCTAAGAAGATATGCATTTTTCTTATTTTTTAGGATTAGAAAATAGAAATTTTGTAATTCTAAATGTCATGTTTACATTACATGTATGTGCAAAAATCATAATTGACAGAAATAATGGCTTTCAATTCAAACACTATCTGTGTGTGATTAGTTTCACTAGTACTAAATTGTTTCTCAGTATACTGAATGGGTTTGTACACATCCTTTTATATGGTTTTCAAACTGTTGTTTTTCACAGATTTGTTTTTTTTTTTGTTTGAAAACGAGATATAAATTGATGAATATTTATTTCGTTTACAGTCTGCAGCTTAATCCCTCACTTCAAAATGTAATGGTCGTAAAGAAAGCATAGATCAAGTTAATACAAACAAATTAATCAAACTATGTGGTAGTGCACAGATATTTTGTCATCTCTTTACCTGAATAAATGTGATTACATGCATTGCTGTATAACACTTCAAATGTAATCACTGTTTATAATGCGCACATAAGTATCATAAGTTAGTGTGGGAAACCAAAAATTACTGCACATTCAAAAATAATCCTTACTCTGGAAATTTGTGAATGTTACAATCCTGCATTGAAACAAAGTCTTTTAATTTTGCCCCCTCTCCTGGTCAAGATAACACACTACAACGGCAAGGAATATAGTGAAATGTTTTTATGGTCATTTCTTTAACCCATTATCCAGTTTTGACAAGTCAAGAATAATATTTCTGATATTCAGACAGCATAAAAAAATCTAATGAAATAATGTCAGATCACAAAAAACTCTGCAGTTAGTCGTCGAGTTTGATTTTTACTGTGACACTTTTTTCCAGTTTTACTTTGAAACAACCATTTTCTTAAAGACACGGGGAGGTGCGCTCCTGATTGAATGTTTTTTATTTTGTTTGTTGGTGGGGGGATGATACACCTTTCTCCTACGATTTTTAGACAATATATCTGTTACTTTCACCATGTAATCTAAAACAAATTGTATAAATATTTTTCAAAAATTTCAACTGTACCATCTAAAATGAGCATTTATATTTTTGGAACTCGTCAAATTCAAGGAAATTACGTCGGATAAGAAAAGTTAATAAAAAAAAAAGATCGCATACATTATAAAACCATCTTGGGTTTATACAAGTATTCAAATTTGTTTGACGATCCAGGTTTCCATATTCAACCTGGATCAAGATAATACTAACATTCTGTGTTAGTATTACTAATTTTAATTCTATAGTAATAAAATGATTATATTCACACACCACAATGATAGTTTAGTTCAGTTTAGGTGTATTTTATTTGCAAGAACCGTCTTTTTGTCCTTTTAAAAATTCAACTTTAAGAAGCCTCTCGCTGATTGGTTATATTTTGACATCCTAATTCGCTGTCCAATCAGAACGCCGGAATTTTGTTGATAGAGTAAAGTGGAAAAACAGCTGTCTACAAGGTGCACAACAGGACTGTTTCAAACCTTTCTGGAACTTTGGAAGCAACGTGTATGTTTAAAGACCTTCTTTTTCTTTGCAAATTTTATTCACCGAGCTGTACTTGAAGCTGTCGCGGTTAACATTTGGTTTTAATTCTTGGCAAAAGCTAACAAGCTAGCAATAGCATTGCAGCTATCGGTAGATGCGCACACAGCGGTCGATAACTCCCTTTTTTAAAACGGTGTACGAGGCTTTGTTCGAAGACGTAAGTTTAATAATTTCTTAGTGTCCGCATTCTGCTCGGTAAGTAGTTAAAAAGCTTGCGTTCGTAAATCTAGTTGACCTTAAATTAAGAGGAGCTAGCTGGCTCTGTAGCCAGAGTAAATGTGACGACGTGCTATGTGAGCTGTTAGCAATGGAGCAAGGACGAGGGAGCGTCACCGAACCAGGGGAGGCGCACCTCATCGCCTGTCTGCCTTTAACTTATTAGAATAAAACAACTGTTATTTATCGGCATGTACGTGGTAATGGTAAAAAAACAAAAAGACGACCTGTTGTAGCCTACAGTAATTAAAATAGAAACCGAATATTTTAAAATAGCTTCCACTAATTCATTACTGTAGGCCCTTGAATGATATAGATTCTGCTAATATATTTAATAGTTCCTCACTTGTACAGGAATTCGCCGGATTATTGTGCTGTGAATATGACGGAAATGTGCGTCTATTTAAAAAAGTCTTTGTTTACATGTCATCTCGTGTCTTTATGTACTTTAACGCTGCATTGTGTGCATAATTATTTGAAATACACATTTTTAAACGCATGTTTTTGGAAATGCGTGTTTCGATTTAGTGACACGTTGGATTTATGCTTTTTATGTATTTAAGTTGACATTTGTTTTCCAAACTGGATTCATGGGAGAACAAATAAGACATGACAGGCCTGCCATTTTGTCGTAGAACATAAGGTTTATGTCAAAATCCACCGCCCTATTGTCAACTGTGTATTTTGCTAGTATTTTATAACTATTGATGTAAAAGACATTTGAATAATGTTTTAAGGATATCTAGGTAGTATTCTCAAGGGAATTTTCTGTTCTGTTATCCTATAATGTGTTTTATTTTTTCTGTTCCTATCTGTTAGGATGAATTACTACTTGTATCATTTGCTTTCACCCCTTGCTAATTATTACATTGTGCTTCTTTTTGTTTTGTGGGAGCATACAGTAATGATCAGTTTTTTTCTGTTTTTTCCCCAACAGAAAAACCTCAGCAAAAAAATCTGCATAAACCTCCACAAACACCCATTTTAAACTTGCTGTTAAAATGGTAAGCCAGTCTAAATATTTAAATTAACCTTACCGACTTTCAAAGAAACATTTGCAAATACGAAGTGTAGTTCTATAAAAGGCATTCCCCTGTTGTTGCTGTTCCATTACACTTAAATGTTAAACTAATTTTAATACAAAATGTAAATACAGTTAACACAAAACTGAAGAACATGTTGATGACAGTTGTTGCTACTAGTAGTTATGTTTTGTATTTTTATTTATTTATTTTTACCTAGCCTATGTTGGTTTAGTTAGCTTTTTGAATATTTAATTTGTTTTTGTGATGTGATATTTACAAAGGAAAACTTTAGGGGGACATGCATTTTTTATCCAATACTGTATCAGTTTAGGCACATTTTGTTTTGGATTAACATTTTGATATTTTTCCAGAAATGTATGATGCATTTGTGATGTAAACTTAACACATAAGTTTAGTTTTTTTTTTTTCCCTTGCATTTAAAACAAATTTTCTATGTGGTACAGCAACGATGTTAACAGTTGAAGTATATTATTAGGTCTCCCATATCTTGTTTATATTTATCTCAATCAGCTTTTTATTCCCTCTATACATTCATTTTCCCATTGGAATTAATACATATGATGCATATTGCTTAAATCTGGTTTCTATCTTATGGCAAGGCTGTTTTCTTGTTAACCATGTTGCACTTATGATTGGTTGTGTTACTAAAGGGTCCATTCAGCTTTTTAGGATTGACCTTGTAAAAATGATGATGCTTAGATTCACAAACGACATTAGCCAGCTAATATTTCCTATTGCTAATGCTTCTTGTAGTCTTCTTTCTTTTCTATTTTGCTAAAGTTGATTTAATACAACCCTTCAATGATATGTATCACACTTCTGAATTCCAGTGTTTTCTTTGTCATCTTAATAGGTATGACTGCTGCCACGATCCTGTGTGGAAAAATATTGATCAGACAACTATATACATATGCTAAGTGAGGATGGAAGACTCTTCCCACTTGTACATTTCTGAACGTGGAGACAGGGAGGATACACAAGAACAACTAGATATCAGCTGGGAGCACTTATACTCTCACAAGCTCCCCATCAAAGATACAGATAAAAAAGCCTTTGTTTGCCAGCACTGTAACAGATGTTTTACCTGCAAACAAGGCTTGGAACGACACATGCATGTTCATCATCCTTGCAAATCTCCAGAGAAGATATCCACAAGTATGAACAGACAGCATCAGCAGGGCAGGATTCCTGATAATCAACTGCATCCTACAGTGAAGGAAAATGCCAAGCTGACACAAGAGGAAATACCTCAAGCTCTACTAAGTGAGTCATTTCAACAACAGCCACAGGCCATGAAAACTATTTCCACTCCTGTTTTGGAAAATAATGGAGAACAAGCAGAGCAATATATGCTAGATGTGTCTAGTAATATTTCCGAGAATCTTAGCTTTTACATTGATGGAAAGATACTATCAACAAGTACAATAAATAACTGTGAAATGGAAATCCGCTCCGGGTCCTCAACTTTAGTTGGAATGGACACCCTAATTTTGGGCCCTGCCCAGATTAGCCAAGTTTTAAACACAGATACAGAAGCACCTTGTCAACAACAATCCAAAAGAAGAACCACCACACCACCTCTCCTACCACAGATTAAAACTGAACTGCAGTCTGAGGTGGTCATGTCTTCATCCTCATCATCACTTCTGTCGTCATTGATTGATAATCTGTTCCCTCAGAATACAGAATCAGAGATTGTTCAGGAGGAACGCACTGTGTTCCTGTCTCCAAAACTTAAGCAGCTTCTTGAGAAACAGGAGGGTTTTAAACCTACAGTTGCCCTCATCACTGATGGACAGAAGTCTTCATCACCTGTTTCACTCACTGTCCTACCTTCTGGGACTGGAAAGTTTAGGAGAAGAACTGGCTCTCCCACTGGGTCTTCACCTCAAATTCTTGTGGCAAATGAAGAAACGGGAGAGCCAGATCCGTTAGATTTTGGTGACGGAAGTAAAAGACAGATTGATGCTCAGTGTAACTCACCTGTCCAACAAACAGGAAATGAGAATAATGATGCAACTCAATCTGTAGCTGTGCCAGAAGGGAGTCCTGTTTTGTTAGAGAGTTGGGCCCCAGCGACTGGTGGTAATCCATGCAATCAGCAACCCCTGGATCTTTCTAATACAGTCAAAAGAAATGAAGATGAAGCATCAGCTGATGCTGCGCTAGATTTGAGTTTACAAAGAAAGAGCCCTGGTGAATCTGACCCTATGTTTAAGGGTTCAAATTCAAATGTGTCAGAAAAGATCTTAATAAGTAGTGAGGAGCAAATGATAAGCCATGTGAATCCTGAAACACCTGTAGTTACAGACTTGACTCTTGTAACAGGGTCAGATGTTGTGAACCCACTGGAGCACGTTGCTGAGGGACTTGTTTATGGACTGACCTTACCCCCAAATTCTCTGACTCAATCACCTGCATCTTTTACGCCTCTTGCCTTGGAAACATCTCCACAGTGCGCCATAGCATTTGCTTCTCCAGTCACTCACACTGTACTCCCTGCTGCTCCCTCGTTGATCACAGTTTTGGCTCCACCTCCATCTCTTTCCAACCCCTCAAACCAACCAATCCAGGTACTTGCCCCAAACATATCTCCAGAACCCTTGGTGATTTGCACAGAAAATCCTTTAAATTCGTCACAATGTGATTTAACTACTGCATTTGCCTCTGCCAACTCTGCAAACATTGTCACTCTCTCCCAGCCACTTGACCCAACCCTGAATCTACCTAGCCACGTCTTTCTCACTGATCAGATTGCACTCAATTCACCAATGGTTGAACCTGCTCCTGTGTCAGAAGTGTCGTTTCCACCCACTGTAACCTTAAATGATTCCCTACTCAAATTAGCCAGCAACACCGTCTTAATAGAGTGTACCATAGCTCTTGAAGCTCCAGGAAGTATTGTGCCAGCTGCAGTAACTTTACAAGAGAATACAGCTGAGCCTCTAGCACCCACTCAGATGGTCATCAATCCATTAGAACAACAACAGATCACATCTTTACCTGACCCTCAACATGTGGACCCTCCTGTTCTTGTGTCTGCCATCCCAGAATCTGTAACCCTGACATCTAACACCCCAGTGATATCTGATTCTCCTCCTGTGGCAGACTCAAAACCTGGTCTAGGACTTGTTAGTGCGGAGCTTCCTACAAAAAAAGTTGAGGAATTATCTGATGGGTCTGTTTCTATGTCTGAAACCGCACCTACAACGCCTCCTGTCCCTCCTCCTGACAAAACTGAGGAAGAACCCTCAAATGAGACAGCAGTTGATGCAGAGGAGCAGACTTTCACCAAGAATTTCATCTGCAATGTGTGTGAAAGGCTCTTCCACTCAATGAAAGAACTTGGCCATCATGTGGCTGACCATGCAGATGAATGGCCCTACAAATGTGAGTTCTGCGTGCTGCTGTTTGGCAAGCCATCCGCTCTACTCGACCATCGAACAAATCTTCATGGCGTCGGAAAGACCTATGTTTGTAGTGCATGTACAAAAGAATTTGTCTACCTTTGCAATCTGAAACAGCATCAAAATGAACTGCATCCTGGCCAGCAGTGCTCATACATGGAAGAAGAAAAGGGTAAGCTGAGACCTCAGAACTACAACAACACAAGTAAAATCAATACAGATTCTTCAGTCACAAAGTCACCAGAGGAATCAAAAAAATCTGTCAAAAAGGAAGAATGCGACTTTGACATGACTGCTGATGAGCTCTTTACAACAATTAAGATCATGACTTCAGATGGAGATAAGATCAAAGGGCCTGATGTTCGTCTTGGCATAAACCAGCATTATCCCAGCTTTAAGCCGCCTCCCTTTCCTTACCATAACAGATCCCCTGCAGGGTCACTTGCTTCAGCTACAAACTTCACCACCCACAACATCCCACAAACCTTTAGTACAGCTATTCGGTGCACCAAATGTGGGAAAAGCTTTGACAACATGCCAGAGCTGCACAAGCACATCTTGGCATGTGCAAATGCAAGCGATAAGAAGCGATACACGCCTAGAAAAAATCCTGTCCCCTTACGCCACTTTGCAAAAACCCAGAATGGAGTTTTGTCTACGACAAACTCTGCTAATGGACTAAATACTTCAGTCAGAGTTAGTCAGGGAAACCGATCCAAACCAAATCAAGAGCCGCCAGTCAAGATCAAAATACTTAATAAAAGGAAGAAGAAGTTTGTCCAGAGGATTATGCCACATAGAAACAAGTCAATTGCTTCAGCAAACAAACTGTCACCTGCACACGTAGAAATCTTTGTCTGCCCTCACTGCAACAGAGAGTTCACAATGCGCCGCAGCAGAACCAAACACATGGCCGTCTGCCCCAAAAAGCCCAAAGAGATGAAAAAAAGGAAAGAGGGAGGAATCTCTCTCACAAAAGAGAACAATGAACACTCGCATCGAGGAGTTTCCCATTTAAAAGAGAAACTGCAATCCCCGCCTCGGCATAACACAAGACTCCAGACATCTGGCTCTACAAAGAGACCTGCCATTCTCCCAGTGCAAACCGTCTTCTCAAGCAAACGAAGCAAAATCATCATTAAGGAGAGCATACAGCCCAAACAAGAGGCGCCCACACTGGCAGAAGTTCCCATTCGCACTTTCAACCCATCTTTGCGGCAGTACAGCAGAGTGCAGCACAGCATCAAAGGAATTCCCATTAAAATCACTATTGTGAAGCCTCCGCAGAGTGTCCCGCTGACAGATGAATCTGCTGCTGCTCAGACTGAAGAAGTTGCATCTGGAGCCATGAAAAGCTTCCCCGAGCAGAAAACCTTAGCTAGAGAACATGAGTAATCCTCCAGGATATGCAGGTAAATACATTTGTACCAATAGTATAATTGATATAGAAAAGTGGAGGGTTGATTTTGTGTCTGGTGATCTTTCTGTTGACATGTGTTTGTGATCAGTTTTCTCAAAATTCTGAGATAATATTGCCACGCACAATAGCTTTTAGCTAATTCCACGTGGTTACATTTGTGATGGTAGGACAAACAAGACTTTTTTTCTGGTATGACTCCCAAATAAGCACAAAAGAATCAGTAGTTGTAATCTTGGTGACAAGATGTTCCTCTTTGCTGGTGTTTTCTGGCTGTGGGATTTCTTTCTTTCGTTTTCTTTTTTTTTTGTCATTTACCATTCTTCATGTGTCCTTGGCTGCATTTTTTTGCTCTATTTTTCTCAGGGGCTTAAGCTATGTGTGAAGGGCATTGTACATAAAGCCTGATGATTTGTTATGTTTTCCATTCGTAACTTTAATTCTGTATTCTGTTTTTGTTTCAGGACTCCACTGTATGAAACACTGTCCGTTATCCTACAGGGAGAAGTAATGGTAATCACACTGGAAACCCCGTAGACCTGTAGACTGCATTATACTGTACAATAAATGACTGATTACAGAATGGATAAAACAGGCCCGTAATGCGAACTTGACAGAATGTGTGAATGCCATTTCAGTAGCTTGAGATTTTGAGGAAAACAGAATTCTTCATTGCATAAGCTTGCTGTGTCAATAGCTTGGAGTTGCACTTGAAGTTAATCTAGCTGCTTCATGCTACAAATTGGAAAAGGAAGTAGGATGAACTGAGCTCCTCGCATTTCCTTCTTGATGGGCGGTTTAGAAAGCATGGCAGGTGGCAATCATTTCTGGCATGCATTTGCACTTTTTCTTCTTTGTACTCGGTTGCCTTTTGGTTTCAATTTTTACTGCATGCTGTCTGTGAGCTTCTGCTCTCGCTACACAGATTTAAGATGGATTATGTTGATACAACGTCAATACTGAATCTGATCACGAACCTCTTCTCTGAGGGGTAAGGTCAGCAATCTGAGTAAAGAGAAGGCATGTCTACTGTTCAGAAATTGTACATTTGGAGATTTTTTTCTTTCTAAAGTTACAAAAAAACCTGAATTTTATACAGTAGCACAATATAATGTAACCTTGGCCTGAACCTCATATCTTAAGTCCTATGTTTTGTAATCATTAATTTTTAGAAAGACAGTCAGTGTAGTGGGTTTTCCATAATTGCTGTGAATGTAATATTTACTGAAATTAATGCTAAAGGCATTTTTTTGATGCCCAGCTGCTACTAAATGAGTTTGAGTAGAATGCTCTTGTGTGCCATGAAATGTATTTAAAATGGTAAAATATAGCATGACAACAGTGAAAGTGTATCATCTTTCAGAGTTTCTCAGATGAAGAATTTATTTAGCTGATCTAGCAAATTATAAACCATTGTCTTATTGAAATTTACTTTCACATCTGAGTTGCGTGTAATTATTTTTCAGAGGGTATAGCATATGAACATCTTTTAAGTTAAGTGCGATAATGCGTATTTTCTCATGTATTTACAGTTTGATGTAAACAAATTCTCTACATCTGACAAATCTTGCCAGTTGATGCATTTGGACCGCAACCCCAAATAGAAGTACTGTGTTTCTATTATGTGAAGTTAGTTGCATCTTTGACTGAACCAATCCCAATATTTGGTATCTGTGCATTTTCATCTGACTTACTCTCTTCTTTATGCTTTGTTTTGCACATCTTCCCACAAATACTTATCAAACATTTGTTTTGTGGTGTTTTATTATCCCTACAGTGATTGAAAATGTAATACTGTTTGTTTTTCATCTGGAACACACAAGCACTTCACTTTTGTTCGTACTTTCAAAAATTGGTTTTGGCTAGTAGATGATATTCTTGTGGGTTATAAAAACATTTGTTGCACAGTGTCCTAAATCAAATAGTATTTGTTTTATGTAAGATTTTGTTTCTTATATCAACTAAAAGTTTGGAAAAATAACTGCTATACAGGGTAATTATTTTGTGTGATTTAAATATTAATTGTGTAATCTGAAACTAGATAAAGTCTCTGTATCTGTTAATTTTAATTATTTTTAATTTTTGGTCTTTCCAGCCCACGCTGGTGTTTCTTTGGTTCTGACTGAAACATTTTGGATGTACAGACTAGATTGGGAGACAGATGCCGAACTGTGAAAGTGCTTGTAGCATTTTAAAAATGTAAATTGAGTCATGTATATTTATTAATAACTTAAAATCATGTTCTTGAATAATTCCTGTTTGATTTGCACTAAAGTTTTTTTGTTTTTTGTTTTTTCAAGCAAGTGTTAAAAATAAATTGAGCGTCAACTGAATATGAGTTGATGTGACTCTCTGTTTAGAAAATGTTTTTTGATGTGGATTAGCATCTAATTCAGGTGGGTTTAAAGTAATGTGACATATAACCAAAAGTCAAAATGTACAAGCTACTGATTCTGATTAAATCTTTTATTGAAATGAGTTTGTCCAAAATTATAGCAGATATATTTAGTCATAGACATTATTGATGGTGGAAAAAAAATGCATTATTTAAAGACGAAGACTCAAAAGAATATAGTTCATCTGTCTATGATTTGAGAGTAAAATGGGTAGTTCTTAACATTATTTAGAAGAATAATGAACATTTATTGAAGTGGTGAACCTAATTGAAGATGTACAAATATTTATTTCAAAAGCTCTAATATAAAAAGCAAAAGAGAATGATGTGGAAGAAAACAGAAAACTACCCTACGAGGAGATTAAAAAAATGCATCCTGCATGTTGTAGTTATCTCTGTTTTAACAGCTGAATCCAATGATGGCTCATTAGTAGGCCTGAGCAAGACATTGGCATGCTGGGTAGGTAGTTATGCTGCTTCCCAATTGCCAACTTCCCAGTAGAAAAAATCAACTGGAGCTCTCTCCGAACTCAGATTTCCCACTGGGAGCAACCCCGGCTACTCCCGGTTAAGACTTAATGTCGACTTTGTGTTTCAACATAGCCACTCCTAGCATCAACAGTAGATTTAGTGGAAACATGTTTATTTTACAAGACGCATTGCATGTAGCGCCTAACTCTACTGAACAAATCAGAAGTGATGTTTGCTTGTGGAAAATAAAGCTTAAAATGATCTTTGCATCAGGTACAATAAACAATGTCGACATTGGATGTCTGTGTTCCCTCGGATGACCTGAGGGAACACCGTCACCTCGGGCCATCCGACTTCCGAGGTAATTGGAACCCAGCATTACTGCCAAAGAGAACTAAAACATGCAGAAAACCGGCCCTTGGGGACTTTGGACATCCATGTATTAGGAGTTCCCCTGCTTCTACGCGTCTGATTTCAATTGATGGTTGATTAACAGGTTTTTGCTTAACTGCAATGAGGTGTGAGGTGTGCCAAAATTAGGGAAATGTCTATCGGGGTCTCAAACTTCAGTCCTCGAGGGCCGGTGTCCTCCAGCTTTTAGATGTGCCTCTGCTGCACCACAGCTGAATAGAATAATTAGGTCATTAGCAGGACTCTGGAGAACTGATCTACACAAGGAGGAGGTAATTAAGCCATTTCATGCCAGCGTTTTGTACCTGTGGCACATCTAAAAACTGCAGGACAGTGGCCCTCGAGGACTGGAGTTTGAGACCCCTACATGCAGGACAGTGTGTCTTGAGGACCAGGGTTGGTGAACATGGACAGAAGACACTTTCCTGAAGCCAAATTATTGACAAGCGATGGCCAACAAAGTTCAACATTTAGAAAAAATACCCCCAAAATGTTTGAGTTGAATGTTTGAAACAAACCTGCTGAAAAATGAACAGCTATTCCCCCTATCTTCTTCCCATGTAGTAATTGCAGATATGAATGTTTAATGTTTTTCTTAAGATTAGAATTTCCAGTGTCCACATTGCATTTTCATATACTGAAAAATAAACAGTGTTTTGAACCATACTCACTCTTTAAAAAGACAACTATTATTAGCGGTATATTTCAACAAAGTACATAAAGGCCAGGTGGGGGCACTGTTTCCTTACTCTCTCTTTTCCCAGTGATGAATAAAAAGCTGATATGGTAAGGTACCACTTTTTCTTCTCTTAATTTGACAAAAGACAAAACAATGAAAGGGAGTCTACTTCAGCTTAACACAGGAGCAACAACGGTCTAACTCACTGTCACTCGCTCTCCTGCAAAGCATCCTGCAACAGAGCGGCTTTTTAAAGCATGTTATCTCTTGTTTCCAAAGAGTTAAACATAAAAGGACCATTTTAAAGAGGGAACTGGTTATGCAAAAACATTGGGTAATGTAAATTTGTGTGAGAACTGCATAAATTCTGTAAAATGTCAAATTCGTTGCCCAGAGTCTGTGTTTGAAAAATTTGTGTGCACATATTTTCTTTTGATGCCTGAATCACAGTCCCTGACCTTTGACTGTCCACTAAGATTTATTTACCAAGATTTAGTTGCTTCATTTTTTTTGCTGGTGTACTCTGGGGCAGAGGTTGAGATTCTGTTTAAATAAAGAGACAAGTTGCATGTGGCTAAAGAGCAAAACAAAATTCCAAAGAGCAGCAAGAAATGGAAAGTAGCACTTTTTTTTTTCCTTACAGAAGACTTGGGCTCTTGCTTCATTGCAGAAAAATCTTAAATTGTTGCACGACTAACTTATCCATCATGCACCTTTTCTTATGATCAAAAATTAATCTCTTGCTGTATGAGAAAAATATTTGTGAAAACACACAAACAAAAAAGCCTTTTTAAAACCAGGTGTCTCATTTTGAGTGAGAGGAGTCCCAGGTTTCTCAAACATAGTTTGCAAGAAACACAGATTTGTTTTTTACTGCAACATGTTTAATGTAACATACTGCTTTTTTAGATGCAGCATCCAGTAAATAAAATCCAATGTTAGTGAATAGAATGCTTTTCTAAAATACTGGACTGCTAATGCACACTTGCTAGCCTTTCTAGCCTCTGCATATGTTTACAATTCCACCCACCGCACACTCTTGACTTTGTTCAAACCCACATGAGTAAATTTTGCAATGTGGTCTTATCTGACTGGCATAGTATAGTTTTGGTTACGGAGAATCTGTGAGAAAAGCGGAGAGAGAACCCAGAGTTGTCACATTTGGGTCATTTGGATCATGTCAAAGTAAGTTTCTCACTTACTTTGACATGACTTTGCCTCAAAGAGCAAATTTTTTTTCAGAACAATTTGAATTCTCAGTAGTTTGCTAGGTTTCATTTTTTATGTTTTGTGCTGGAGTTATTAATGACTGAATTTGGACTTTCCTCTGTCCAGCTTTACCATGTCGTCACCTTCCTAAAATAATGGCCTAAGTCAAAGGCATAACAACTTCTGTTCTTGACATCACTTGTTAAAATGTAATTCTGTATATTCTGCGACACCTCCAGGTGCAGCAACCATCTTCTGATGCTAACTATTTCTCTCCTTTTGCACTATTTATTTCATAATCTTTTTATGCATATTGTATACTGTATATTTTGCACCTCAACTCGGATTAAGCACGATCTCAATCTCTTTGTAATCTGTGGATGACAATGACAAATAAATCTTATCTTATCTTATCTTATCTTAAGTCTTAGACAGTCTATTCAGATGATAAAAATAAACATTCTTCCTTATATGGAAAATCTTTGCGATGAGGCTATTATCCCTTCACATATTACCCTGAACATCAATAACCATGGAAAACATGGCAGAAGCAGCATCATGCTGCAAGGATCATTGTTTTTAGCAGGACCAGGGAGGCTGGTCAGTTTATTGCCTGATGGATTTAGCTGAACACAGGGTAGTCCCATTAAAAAAAAAAGATATTTTCTTTGTGTTGTTTTTTCTGCCAGTCTGATAGATAATTCAGTTGAAACAAATCGAAGGTTAAGATTAGAACGATGAAGTGTTTTGCAAGGTTTTGTACCACATTGCATCATTCCGTAAAGATATCTTTCAATCTAATTTTAAAAAGACTCTTGAGATATAAAAACTGTTTTCAAGAGTGTTCTGACCTTTTAAAAACCCAAGCATTATGTAACGGTTCAAATGCAATTTGTTTGCAATGACATGTACCGTAGTTGCCAGTACTTCTCACAGGAAAATCATGTAAATTTGGAATGGATCTAAATAGAGAGCAGCATGTAAAATAACTCTGAAGAGTAAAGACTTTAAAACTCCCACACGATGCCTTCATGTTGAAAGGATGCAAACATGCAGAAACTGGCTTCAAAATGCCATTAGCTGACATGATAGAACAAAGCAGAACATCCAACATAAGCATTAAAATCACAATGACATGTAAGGAACATCAGTGCTTTCAGTGTGATGCACATTTAGCGAAGTTACAGTTATAACACTGACACGAGTTTTTAAGCCTGTCTGACTTTATTGCTTATTTCAGAATAAATGCGCCTTAGTTTAGAGATTAAGTACAACTCATACTCAACATCACAAGAGCTTCTACATGCATTAAGTGCTTAAAGTATTTTTTTAAATTAATGTTGATTTTGAAATTGTTGTAATTGAGTCATAAATGGCACTTTCACAATAGTATGGCTAATTCCTTCGAAAGCAGACTGCTGTTCCTGACTCTTTGTCCATCGGGGCCGAGGTTTGTGTGTTCTCTATTTGCACACACACTTAAATCATTAGCAGAGAAGGTAATTTCTGCTTAATTGTAATTGTTCAGCAACATGCAGCACTGTGAGAATGTGGCTAATTGGCAACCAGGCAGCAATGCAAATCAGCTATTACTACAGACAAACTTCTGGGGTTTAAATAAAAAATCTCTTTTTTCCATGATTCTTCATTACTCAGAGAAGGGAGCTCCAAGTGTCAGAGGTGCGGACATATTGCTTTAATTGCAACGTCCCCTCGTGTCACGGCGGTAGCTGTGATAAAATGCAGATGCACCGAACTCGGCAGCAGCAAATGTAGCTGCTTTAATTTACTGTGTGATCTGTCGAAAGGCTTCTGGATTTGTTCTCCCCTCTGGTGGAGCTCATACCTCTACTCTTTAAACGCTGTTGGTGCTTTCGCAATAAATGATCACAAGGGACTTTATTTCTTCTTTTTCTTTTTATTTTCTCCTCTGTTATATCCAAATAACTTGAGAGGCCTGCTTTGTTATTGAAGTGAGAAAAAGTAGAGACAGGTAAATGTTGAGTTTTAAAGGATTTGTTGTGCTTGTGCTTTAAAAGCCATTGTGCTCACCAGGTGGCATTTCAGTGGTGCAATTCAGAAGTGTTTGGGTAAGAGGGAGTTGCTGTCTGATTTCTGTCACATGAATTTGAGCTGTGCCAGTGTACCTACAGTGACAATCCAGAGCCAGGAGACAGAGGAGCTCCCAGAGCTCACAAGCTGAGCTGGAACTTCAAACCACGATGCTGCATTTGCATGCTAAAAAAAAAAAAGCAAAAACAAAACCAGCGTAGGATTTTTAGCCTGCGGTGATGTTGAACTCTCCCAGGAAATTATGAAAGGAAGTGAGGACACGAGATCAGTGATGATCTGCAACAAAACAGAACCATCTATCCCCCAAGTCAGGCGAGAAACCTTTGATCTCCAACTTGTTAATTTCATCATGCTTAAACAATTTTAGGGTTGAATTACAAACAGAAAGGCAGTGAGATATAACCATGGTGTGACAATGTTGCGTGTATGTGATCTATTTATAGAAGAGCGCAGAAATGAAGGCAACAAAATACAGTAATTATTAGCAATTATGCAACCACTGTCAAAGGAGTTTGGAAAAAGTGGCATTTTAAAACTTGATCTTTTGTAAATTATCTCTAAGTTGCAGAGTACACAGGTGCAGTTTTCATTGTCTGTTTCCAAATTCTGGGCTGGGCCTTTCTGTGTGAAGTTTGCATATTTATCAATGCATGTATGGGTGTATTGTTTTGAGCACTTGGCACTTAAAGAAAAAAAAACTGTTAGGTTAATTGCCTGCTACCGTGTCCTGGGTGGACCTAGCCTGGCCATTGCCTTCTTGTGCAATTCCGCTCTAAGTTCTTGCTTCCAGAACATTCTGGTCTTTCTCTCCTTGACTCTGTCCGCATCCAGTAGAGGTTTTAGCAGGCCAATTGGCAAACAGAAGGAGATGTTATGAACGATAATGTTGATTTTCTGCGCTGTTTTAGAATTGTAGTCTGCCTGTAGTTTTATGGAGGAAGTGAACAAAGCCATTCATCCTCCTCCTTCGCTGTGGAGGATGGTTGTTTACATTGCAGGCAATTCCTGGTAAGCTTCTTGGCGACGAACTGGCGCATTACATGCGTCACATGCAAATGTTACCTAATGGGCAAAATTTAAAACCTTAACACAGACCACCAGCAAGCAATCATCTCTCAGCAGCCGAGAGCCCAGACCCTCGGTACGAAGCAAAGTGTAGCAGAAGGAGCTGGTTTTCACCAGGCGAGGTTGTTCCCTGCATCTCACCCAACGAGGGCTTGAGTTGAGCACCAGTCAGTTGGACGGATTATTTTTCTCTGTAGAAAACCAAAGCATGTTGCTTAAATATTAGTGATTGACCAACACTATGATAGCAGTTCTTCCATCAAAAACAATACTCTGTCACAGTTTGTGCAACAAAACGATGAAAGAAAGCCCTCAGTTTTCTTTTTGACATAAACATGAGCAGAATGGCCTCTGGTAGTTGTTTTGTAAAAGATCACTATTGGACTTGCTTGCATTCTCTCTTTGAAAAGTTGCCTTTGTTTTATTGACTTTCCACAATACCTCTAGCTATTTAGCTTGAATTTTAACTGACACATAGATGACTAACCCTCCAAGCAGTTTTCACTGTGTGAAAGCGGTGAAACCAAGCTGGTAAACCACAGGGAAAAAGACTTTGTTGGAACTACTGCTTTTTGTCCTCTGCAGTGCCGTTAATGTGGGAGCAGAATAGACGTGGTAACAGGAACATTAATAAAAGATGCAGATCCATTTTTAATGATCCACTGGCCCCTTTACTTTCAAACTGATTTTTGTGTCCATGATTCATTTCATTTGTGCAAAATACTTGTTTAAGTACTTGCAAAAGCATATTTTTTGCCTGCTTTAGCAAGATGCTATATTAAACCTTAATGCAGATGAGAGCAAGTGAATGAAACACTGAGATTCATTGTCTTCTCTATTTTTGGAAGATAATCCTCAAGTAGGGTTGCACTGGAAGATACTGGGGAAAGAATAGAATGGAGCTTTACTGTTCTGAAGCAAATTTAGTTTGCAGAGATTTAGCTCTCGGAAAATGATTCTGGATGTGTGCCTCAATTCAAACTGAGAGAACGCTACGGTTGTCTTAGGTTCATATTAAAACAACTTTGTAAACCATTAAGACAGGCTTACAAAGTTTATGAACCCGTTTCAATGTTCTTAATCATGCCTGTTCTCATCTGCATTTTAACTTAAAGGGATGGCTTCAAAAGATGGTGTAAAAACGATCTTCTTAATAGATTTCTTCCATTTATTCTTTATCACATTTAAGTGTTTTAGATCACCCAACAAATTAGAATTTCATACAAAGATAATTTGACTAGTTATCTTTGTATAACTAGTCAAGCATGTATCTGAAGGAAACTCAAAATCTGTTCTCTAATGGGAAGACTTTAAAGAGAATATCAAACCATCAGGACTTTGGTTATGTAGCAAGGCTTCACATATCAGTAAGCTCACCTTCAAAGTAGTTCAAAACTACTGAAACTAGTTTGTAGGATATTTATGCGAAAAAACCAGCAATGTGGACAAACCAAAACAATTCTGCCAAGACAAGAGTGCCAAAATTCCTCCATAGTGACATAAAAAACCATGGGTGTTCAGTTAGGTTTAGGAGGAAATTACTTTTGCACATAGAGCCAGGTTGGTCGGGCCAGCATTTTCTTCCCCTCTAGAAAATGAAATCATCATTTGGAATCTACTTTTTGCTCCATTACAGATGGAATCTACAGAGGATATCATAAGGGGGCAACTTCCTTTTTCTTTTTTTAGCAGTCCAGTAGTTTTAGGAAAAGAGGAAACTGGCACCAGAAGGGTCTGACATTGGTAGTTGCGCGCACACACACATTTGCTTATATCTACACACACAGTCATCACTGCTCTCACTTTCATCAGAGGGGTAAGAGTCTGTCTTCTCACTGCAGCAGGCTTCTCCTTCTCATTGCTCTATCCCTCTCTCTTGCTTTGTTCACGCTGTGCTCTCCATCTGAAGCAGCGCCACACTGGAGCTTTAATGAGCAGTCTGAGAGAGCAAGCGCAACACACAGATCTCCCGTCAGCCAAAGAAGAGCGCACAACTCTCAACGGCATAGGAGGCGACCAGACGATCTGCTGATCTGCAGTCAGCTTAGAGGCAACCGAAGAAGCCAAATATCCTCTCTGTGCAGGGCGTTGGAAGAGGTCGTGAAGAGACTTTGGAGGTAAATCAGCTGAGAAAGAGAGAGGAGGGAGAAAAAAGAAGAAACAAAAAAAGACTACTACTCCGGTGTGGAAAGCTGACCTTCGGTGCACTCCAAAGAAGAAGGATCGGCCATGGAGGAGACGCTCACCTGCAGTCGAAGTCCTTTCTCTCAGGTGTTTGGGCGCCAGGGTCAGCTGATGCAAGCTAGTAAGTGTTGAAACACACTGAACATTTTCAAACATCTTGTGCATTTTGTTTGTTTGAGATTTGCTGCATGCATGGTCTAAAATAGGCTTATAGGTGATCTGGGTGTCACTTCTAATTAATTATTGTTCAAGGTAGATTATACCAAGTGGAAATGTTATGCAACGGAGGTATTTAGGGAGGCAATAGTTAAATCTGTCCCACTTTCTGCGAGAAGCATCTCTTCTTCTTTTTTCTTCCTTTTTTTTTTTTTTTTTTAGACGCTTTTGATGGATTCATCGCTCAGTTCTCCCAACGTTGTTTAATCTTGTCATCATAAAGAACGCAGTTCCCCTTTGCCGTGGTTTCCTCGCACGCTCGGGTTTTGTATTTTCTGCTTCAGTTTCAGAGTAACGCAGAGTGACACGTTGATGTGTTAGCGCTGATAGGCTGTGAGAGAGATGTCAGGTGTGAACATGTGTGCGCTGGCGGATGGTGTGCTCACTTTCTTTCTGACTGTGATCCTTTGATCTCAGCCTGGCTGCACAAGCCACAGGTCTGACATAAAAGCAAGCGGGGGGAAAAAAATCACACAGGGTATTAAATAGTGGAGTGCAATAATACACCCGTATGGAGTAATCCAGCTAAATGTATCATCAGTGTTCTTAATGTTCATAGTTTGTTGAGCTGGGGAGGTATCTAATTTATTGGAAGGGAGGTTTGAAGTGTTTTTGTCGTTGACAGATGTTAAGATTAAGCTGCAGCAGGACTTAAAAATATTACCGTGCAAAAGTATTCATAGCTTTTGATCTCTTTCGCATTACAACCACAAGCCACCTTGACATTTAATATGATGGAGCACAAAGTGGTACATGTCTGTCTATGTGAAGGAAAAGATTTACAATTACAAATTTGAGAAGTCTTGCTTTTCTTTGTATTCAGTCCCCCTTAATTAATTCCTTGTAGAACTCCCTTTTGGTGCAATTACAGCTGGAAGTCTTTTGGGATATCGCTCTACCAGCTTTTCTCTGTCAGATTACGTGACTGTGAACAGCGGGTTTTCAGTTCTCGGTACAGATTCCTGATTGGATTTAGGCTTACAGTTTGACTAGTCCTGGTTGCTGTTGAGGCTGGCATGAGATTTGTTTTCCAGCATAAGTCTTCAACTTGCTCTAACAAGGTTTCTTCCAGTGTTTCCATGATTTTAGCTTCTTCCACCTTCCCATGAACTGTGGTTTGATACCAGTTTCATGTCTCTGCTGAAGAAAATCAACCATCTCATCATCATGGTGGTGCCACCTTCAAGTATTAGGGAGGATAGCAAGTATAGGGCAATGTCCATCAACTAGATAGTTGTTTAGCCTACATGTATTTAGCACATAAACATGCTATAATTTTTACTTTGTATGCTTCGCATCATGAGATACTCTATTGAAACTTTGAACTTATCAGGTAATGAGTATATCCTTCCATCTCCGTATGCTTTTAGGAATTGACTCAATCATTCTTTATATTTTAAGTTTGAAAAAGGTTTCCTGGGATCACTTTACTACAGTAAAATGCACCCCTGGCTGATCTAATGCCAAGTAATGTTGTGGTTCTTGGAGGTTGGCTGCAGATTTAAGTGATTACAAGCTTGTCTACTCGGCGAGTTCATCCACTGTGGTACGGAAATGTTTCCCCTTTTCTTAGTCCTACCGAAACACGCTTACAGTGTCAAAATGAGCTAAATCCATACTGCTTTTTCTTAATGCTCTCATCAATATTTAACGGCCTTCTTTCAGGTTAATGTTTAGGTTGCAGGAAAACGGAGGCCTTCATTTGGCCCTTCACACCACTGTAAATGGAAAAGAAAATTGAACATCAGGCGTTGATCGCATGTCTTTGCTTTACTTTTTCTGTTTTACTTGATCACTTAAAGTAAAAAAAAAAAATATTACGAGGCAAAACTAACTTATTGGTTTTGCATCGAGTACAAAAAGCCATGTGCACAATTTTTCAAAAGCATTTATTTTCACAGAATTTAACAGAGTTCTGTGAAACACAAGCATGCGGCGCGCTCCTTATGTTGCTGTCAAATATTACACCCAAAGTTTGCAGAGACTTAAACATTCATGCTCTGGAGCATCTTCACTGTGAGTCTAAGTGAGGAGGATTTAAACTGAAATGCCACTCTCTGCTTCATGAAACTGGCATTACCATTGTGTGTGTTGTGCTGAATTACAGTCGCTCCTGCGCTACCCCAACTTATCTATGCTCTTTGAAGCTTCTGCGGCACGGCTGCGATTTTTTTTATTTATTTTTTTGGTGTGTGAAACGGGGAGGGAAGAGGAAGGAAAGCGATGAGAAGAGGGGCAAAAAAAAAAAGTGAGCAAGCTGCAAAGTGTTTGAATAAGAGATGGATGTTTTATTCTATTTTTAGCAGCTTTTTATGGTGTAACACAGTTGTTGAGAGACTAATACACAACAGTGCTGAGCCACAGCATTAAAAGTCAGAAGAGTAATTATTTAGAGGGAGTTTTTTTTTTTTTTTTTTTTTTTTTTTTTTGTTTTTTGGTTTGTTTTTTTCCTGCTGTTGTAAGTTTATTGCTTAACCCACAAGCAAAATCCAGGCATGGCCCCAGGAACAAAAATAA